>JAODAL010016909.1:0-79271 GCA_025379985.1 Phyllomedusa bahiana
TTAGAAGCCAGGTGTTGCCCCTTTTAGAACCCAGGTGGTAGTTCCCCCTTTAGTACCCGGAGGTAGTTGCCCCCCTTTTAGAAGCCAGGAGTCCCCCCTTTAGTAGCCTGTATTTTGTTGCCCCCTTTAGAAGCCAGGTAGAGCCCCCCCATGTACTAATAAAAATAAAAAAATAAAATCCACTTACCTCCCCAGGCTCCTCAGCCTGGAATCTCCTCCCTGTCTCCTCAGCGACGCAGGGGAAGGGTGAGCCGCCTTCACCCCCCCTCGCCGTGACCTGAAATGTAGGGCGCCAACGGCCAGGACATACGGGGGGAGGGGGGAGGAGGGAGCTACCCCTCCGCCTTCCCCCCCCCCCCCGGCCGGGACAAAAGGGGGGAGGAGGGGGGCGATCCCCCTGCCTCCCCCCTGCACAGCGAGACTCGGAGGGGTTAGGACGGCCCGGCGGCGCAAGAGTGGACCAGCGCTTCTCTTGCGTCGCGTAATTTTAAAGAACCCCCGCCGCCTGCTGGCGGCGGGAGGAATGCCAACTCCCCCGGGAAGGTGGGGCATGTAGCCGGACTCCCCCCCCCCCCCCCCCCAAAAAGGGGGAGAGTTGGCATGTATGCCCTTTCCCGATGCAGATTTGGACCCAAATAAGGCAAAACCAATTGCCTAAAGGAACATTTTTTTCCTAACCCCAAAAATTTACATCAGACGGATCCAATATTTTATACGGCAACATAAGTTTAAATTTTATTTAGTAGAAAATTTTATCTAAGCCTTTCTTGAAACCCTCAACTGTTCCTGCTGTGACCACCTCCTAAGGTGGCTATTCCACAGATTCACAGTTCTCATGATGAAGAAGGTTTTTTTCCCGTGGAGATTGAATTCTTTGTCCTTTGTCTTTTGAGGGGTTTTTACATGAAATAGCTTTTCACTATACTTTTTGTAGGGGTCATCTATATACTTATAGAAATTAATCATGTCTCCCCGGAGCCATCTTTTGTAAAGGAAAAAATAAGTAAAATGTTTCAACCTTTTTGACTTTTTTTATGCATCTAGGGCCCAATCCTAAATGCTTTTACTGGTGAGTGAAAGAAACCTTGAAACTGTCTACATACATGTAATTCTTCCTTTTGGAGGAAATCTTGATTTGGTTAGTATAAGATAGTTTATTTTCTTCTAGAGGAGAGATAATTTGCATACTTTTTACATCGAGCATAGCCTGAAAATGAGTCTCCATAAATGTTTATTTCCTGCAATGAAATCAGTACCCCAAATTTCATCTACTCGGTGGGTTTAAAAAACCCGAAACAGGGGGTTTAAAAGGGAGTCTTCTTTTCAAAGACATTTTTGGTTTTGCTAATATAAGATTTCTTCTTTACCATATACTATAGCTTGAAAATAAGTGTCTATCCACTAGTGGATGTAGCGAGTGGTGCCGCGCTCCGGCCCGCGGGCCGCAGGCGTACCTGTGCGCCCTCTCCGGGATCCCTGCCTGGGAGCGGCGGCCGTGGGGCGGGGGGAGGCGCACCGCTCAACTACTTACCTGACCACTTCCGCTGCCTCGTTGTCCTCTGCCAGCCCAGGTGCCGGGACCCGTTCCCCAGGGCGTGCGTCGTTTTTTGTAAATTTAAAAAGGGCCCCGCACCGGTAATTGGCTAAATTTCGGGGGTGCCCCTATAATTTTTTTCGGTCCCCGGGACTTATGTGGGCTATGTTGCCCCGCGCCTTAGAAAAAGCGTTTTAAGTGTTTTTTTCCCTTTCCGTTGGGACCCACCTCCTGCAACGTTTCTCGACTTCCAAATTTTTGCCCCCTGCCCTGACCTTACTGCCTGCCCAGATAGGTTTTCTTCTCAATTCTGTACCCCGCGCACCTCGGCCCCCGCCGCAAGCCCGCCGCTTCGGGGGGGAGCACCTGGTAGTACCCCCTGCAGCAATCCATCCCGCTTTGCGGCGGGCTCTGGTGAAAACCGGGACCTTACTTAACCGGCTACCTGGCACGATGTTGCCACCGCTCTACGGTGGTTCAGTTTAACCAATATCCCGGCCGTAACAGTTAGATACAGCCATGGCATCCCTCAATAGGTGCCCCTGCCCACTTTTGCGGATATTATGACCATTGTTGCCACAGCAGTCGCAGCAGATCGCGCAACAGGCTCAGTAGTTGGGCCAGCTACTTTCGCCATGATGCGACAACTCCTGGCGTCCAGCAGCGCAACCATCTTCTTCGCGGTGGTCTCCATCTCCACCTGTCGTCCCGCTGGCAAACGTGTCCCGAAGCTTCGTCTACCTTTACCCACCAAGTCGACGGGGATCAGAAGCTATGCAGAGGTTTCATTACCAGTGCTCCATGCACTGTGGATCTGGATGGCCGACGCAGTTCCCCACTGAAAGAGTCCAAAAGTCGCGTTTGTGTGGTGAGACCCAGCTATCCGGAACGGCCCTGGCCTGGCGACCCCCCCCCTCTGGGATCAGTACGACCCTGTGACAGTATACCTAACAGGCCTACTCACTGAATTCGCAGCGTTTTCGAGGAGCCAGCGAGTGCGACTTCTGCCCGAACAGCGCTCGACTGAACCTTCGTCAGGGGGACTCCTCCGTAGGTGACTATGCGGTCCAGTTCCGCACCCTTTCCTCTGAGCTATCCTGGAATGACGCCGCTCTCTGCGCCACATTCAAGAAGGGTCTGTCTTGCACGGTTATAGACGCCCTTGCAGCTAGAGATCTTCCATCTTCTCTGGGCGAACGTATCCACCTAGCAACCCGCAAGATGTGAGCTTTTCACCACGGAGAGACAGGAAGGAACTTTCGCCTGAACAGACTTGGCACGACTCGCGACTACCTTGTCTGGCTCGCTTTTCCCAGAGGTTCCGCTGCCCGCTCCCAGCAGGTCTCCACCGAGGAACCCATGCAGTAGATCGTCCTACTTTTCAGATCAAGAGCTTGTCCCACGTCGTGGCGGAAAATCTTTGCCTCTACTTGCGCCAGTTCCGAGCATCTTTCTCTGGCCGAAGCTGTCCGAAGCGCCCCCAGCGCTCGGGAAATGCTCGCCCCTAAGTGAGCCTAGGAGAGGCTTTCTAGGTCGCTAATTCTCATTCTCCCTCTCCACATTGTTGTTGCCAGTGGAAGTAACAACGATTCTGGTCTAGTCGTTCCGGTCTCTGCTTTCCTGGACTCCGGCTCAGCCGGGAACTTTATTCATGCCTCCTTGGTGTCCCGTTACCGCTTGCCTGTGATCCGTCTGGAGAAGCCCCTGCTTATCTCTTCCTCTCTTCCATCAGCGGAGAGCTCATTAGCGACTACATTCAATACGTAACCCGGCCAGTTGTCCCTCCCGTGTAGGGGTCCCTTGCACAAGGAGAAGGATCACTTTTCCACCTCTGCTCATGCTTCCTCTCGATCCTGTTGGACTTACCCTGGCTGCAACGTCACGCCCCTACGCTTTGATTGAAGACGGGCGAGGTCTGCGTTGGGGATTCGGATGCCAGATCTTGTTTGCCCCGGGTGCCCACCTCCCTCCACAGTCGCCCTTTAAAGCCTCTGCCACCTGCCAAGGGGGAACCAGGATTTTGGGGGACGTAACCGGAAAAACAGGCGAATCTGCCCCCTCCATCGCCCGAAAGACTGCCCTTTGGATCTTCCCCCCAAAAACCCCAGCCCCCCCGCGGCAAGGTCTACCTGCTGTCCTGCCAGGTCTCACCCCATGTCGGCCTATATAAAAAAAAAACTGAAAGGCTTTATTCGCAAATCCTTCTCTCCACCGTTCCGGGTTCTTCTTCGTAAAAAAAAGATGGCTCATTTCGCTGTGTATTATACAAAGGCTAAACAAAACAGGGTGAAGAATCGCATCCCCTACCGCGATCTTTGAGCCTTCGACGACCCCGGGGGCCAAAAAATTTCCAATTGGACCAAAGGGGGGGCCACAACCTTATTAGAGTTCAAGGGGGGGACGAGTGGAAGACGCTTTCCCAATACTCGGAGGGGGCATTTTGGATATGTCGTGATGCCCTTTGGGGGCTATGCCATTGGAGATCGGGAATTTTGTTTGGCCAAAAATTTGGGCTCTGGAGGAAATTGGGCACTTTTTGGGGGACCTCGAAAAACCCATTTACGTCTCATGGACCACAAAAAATCTCTAGTACCTCCAGACCCCAGCGTTTTAAATCCTCGTCGGGGCCAGGGGGGTCACTTTTTTTTCTCCCTTTTCACTTCAAGATCCCTTCCGCCGGCCAAAATAACGTCAAGGGGGGACGCCCCCCCTCCCGGGCTTTGACTTCCCCAAGGAGAAAAACCATGCCAGCACATAATTAATCCGAACGGCTATGCAGGGGCTCCTTGGATCTTCGAGCGCCCCAATAGCAAAACCATTACGCCCGGGTGCCCCGAGAAAAAAATCTGGAGTGGGGGGCATATTTCTCTTCGGGCCGCCCCCCCCGGGATACGAAGTCCCTTCCCTTATCCGCGGCGCTACTGGGGGCCAAACTCTGCCCCAGGACGCAAGGATTTCGCCCTCCCTGTGCCGGGTGTGCCGGAAAAAGGGTCCCACGCCTAGGCCCCGGGCCTCTTGGGCCCCCTCTGCCCGTTCCAAGTCCCCATGGACACACATAGGCATGGATTTCCCAACACGGACCCTTCCCTTCCTCCTCGGGGAATTCGTCTCGGGGGGTCAGGACCGATTCTCAAAATGTCCCACTTTGTCCCCATTTCCTGGTCCTTCCCTCGCTCCCCCCATTGGGGGGTCATTTCTTCCATAAATTTTTTTCCCCCTGCAGGGGTTTTACCCTTGCACATCGTGTCCGATCGGGGGGCATTCAATTTGCTCCAGATTTTTGGCCGCCCTGTGTTCTCGCTTACAAGTCAATTTGGATTCTCTTCTGCCTATCACCCCCAGACAAATGGACAAGGGGAAGTAAATCAATCTGGGGGAATACCTACGTCTTTTTTGTGCCCGGGGCCCGGGAAAATTTGGGGAAACAAGCGCTTCCTTGGGCTATTTTTCTCCTAAAATCACTTGGACCTGACTCTACGGGTTTTTCTCCATTCTTTTGGGTCTACGGTCACACCCACGCCCTTCCCTCCCCTTGGCTTTCTTTCGATTTCCCGCTGTGGGAAAACCCAAAAGTTCGGGATATCAAGGCCTTTTGGCGGAGACCCGACATCCCTTACTCGGGGCTTTGGCCCGCATGAAGCCCCGGGCCCAAGGGGGGAGATCTCCCCCAAACTTCCTCCCAGGGACAAGGTTTGGTTTTCTTCCAATTGTACCCTCAAATCCCCAGCTATAATTTGGGGTCCATGGTTTCTGGGACCTTTCAGAATATTCGGCACTGAATCCGGTGTCCTACAAGCTCTGCCTACCCCCACTCTCCATTCCGAACCTTTCCACGTCTCCCTTCTAAAGCCCCTGGTCTTGAACCGGGGTTTTTAGAGGAGTAGTCCCGTCTCCGGGAGTAGACCCTTTTTTAGTGTTTTTTAAGTAAAGGACTTTTTGCCATGAAACCATCAGATGGAAGCGGTTCATTTTTCCCTTTTTGATTGGAAGGGTTTGGTCCCAGGAGAGGTCCTGGGGGAAACCCTAGTCTATACTTGAAAACCCAAAATCTTGTTTGCAGGTTCCTTCGGGCCTTAAAAAAGGGGAGAAACCGGGGGGGGGGTACGCGAGTGGCGCCGCGCTCCGGCCCGCGTGACGCAGGCGCACCCGTGCGCCCTCTCCGGGATCCCTGTCCGGGACGGGTAGCGCCACTGGCCGCGGGACGGGCTGCGGGCGCACTCGCTCTAACTACTTACCTACCCGCTTCCTGCTCCCTCCCATCCTCTGCCGGGGGGGGTGAAAAACCGGGGCCCCCACTTAACTCCCCCTCCCGGCAAAGGTTTTTTTGCCCCCTCTTCGGGGGTCCAGTGGATCCACTATCCCGGGCCCTTCGTGACTCCCAAATCAATTAGTATCCACCTGGATCTTAGACATCTTTCTTGTCAACCACTTACTTTTTCTGTACTGATGAGGGATAGTAACCCTGAAACAGGTGTCTATCAATGGGTTGCTCTTGCATTTGGAGAAAACTTTGGTTTGCTAGTATTAGGGTCCTTCTTCACGACAAGCATTTCCAGTCAGTTTTTGACAGGGATTTGGATTTTCCAACCTGTCAAAAACCAACTGTAAAACCATCCCCATATACCTCGAAAATCCAAGTTGTAGTCAACACGACTTGGATTTTCTTGAGGTTGGATTTAAAAAATGCAGTTCATCTTCTATCTGCGCTGTATTTTAGATAAAAAACCGCATCTCAAACATTGCATTGTCGGATCCACGTCCAAAACCCCATAAAGATGAATGGGACTCGTTTCCTGACTATAAATCCGGTGGAAAAAAACAGCCTAAAGTCCGTATTTTAAACCACATCAAAATACTTGTTGGACAACAAGGTTTTAGGATTCAGAATCCGACGAGCATTTTGATATTAGTTTTGTGGACCTACCCTACGGTAGTTTTCTTCCTTTTGGAGGTAATATAATTTGCATCCTTTTTCTAATGGACTATTGCTGAATAATAAGTCTCCATATACCACTGTATTCCTCTAATGCTAAACAGCACTCACCTGCTTCTAAGACCTCTTTCAGGTCAACCACCACCCTGTTGGTACTGATGAGGTGTAGGAACCTCAAAACAGCTGTCTACAGACAGGCGACTCTTCCTTTCAAGGAATTTTTGGTGTGGCTAGTATAAGATAGTTTTTGTCCTATTGGAGAAAAGATAATTTTGCATACTTCTTACCATAGTGTAGCCTGAAAATAAGTCTCCATACACCACAGGATCTCTGTGTGAGGGTCCCTGGGTTCAAGGTAGGGCAACAGGAAGAGACAGTCAGTGAGTCCCAACACAAGGCTTCCTAAAGCTGACTACTTATCAACCCGACCCTAAGCGGCAACCGGTCAACATTCCCTACACTGGTAAGGTGACACACAAAACAAGACAGACAAACACAAAAAGAAGTGGTCAGGCCAATACAGGTCAAACCGGAGATGGGGAAACAGTACAAAGACAATAGGCAAATATGGAGGTCAAAAGAACAGGCCAAGAGATCAGAAAACCAAACAACACAGAGGGCATGAAATGCCAGCTCAAACCAAAAAGAGACTATCAAAGGCAACAACCCAAGACAAAGTGATCTTCTTAAGAGATGTCAGAGTCCCGGTCCAGGGTGAAATGAGTGGGAAGGCAAATGTCAATCACTACTCAACTAAATGATCTGAAAACCAGCACTAGGGGAGAACCTGTCAATCACCACCCTGCAGGCACAGGACTCAGTGTTCAGGCTGAGGAAACACACGCAATTTGGCACCAAATCATGGCCAAAAGCACAGTCTCTGCCACACCCCACTGCAACCAGAACAGGCATAATCATTACACTCTGTAATGAAAAGCTCTACCAGTAGCTTCTAAGACATCTTTCTGTTCAACCACTATGTTGCTCTGCAGTGATGAGGTGTAGGAACCTCGAAACTGCTGTCTACGGATGGGTGACTTCCCTTTGGTTGAAATTTTAAGGAAACATAATTTGCATACTTTTTCTCATAGACTATTGCTGGAAAATAAGTCTCTGTATACTACTAAGTCTTTTTAATGAGAATACCTATCTCTGTTTATGACATCTTTCTGGTCAACCAATACCCTGCTCTCTACTGTTGAAAGGTAGGAACCCAGAAACAGCTGTCTGCAGATGGGTGACTCTTCCTTTTGAAGGAAATTTTAGTTTGGTAAGTAAAAGATATTATTCTCCTGTCTGGAAGAAAGATAATTTACATACTTTTTCTTATGGACTGTTTCTGGAAAATAAGTGTCCATGCACCATCCAGCCTGGCACAATGTCACCTTGTTCTCCTCTGCTTATATATTGAGTAATAAAATACATTGTGAGGAAAAGGATCCATGGCTTGTAGACTAGACATACACTGCACACAAAAGAACCAGTCATTGATCTTGTACACGCTCAAGTGTCTGCCAAAGTGTATATTAAGTTGAAGTTGGCAAATTGTTTCATGGAGTTTGCAAATTACATTGACTCTGACCTCTGTGCCAAATACAATATTATGTTTTTACCAATAAGTAGACACATCCGGGCACTGTCAGCATGTCTTCAAAGGTTCCTCAGCTTCTTCCTCTAGTTAATTTTGAGTAAAGGGAGAAGCCTCTGCCTGCACTGTATTGTTCAGAGGGCTGAAGATTAACCCCTTCCTGATGGACGGTCATAATAATATGGCTCTAATTATTTTTCCTTCTTGCCTTCTGAAAGCCATAACTTTTTTTTATTTTTCCACCTACATAGACACATGAGGGCTTTTATTTTACGGGACAAGATGTACTTTCTAATGGTGTCATTCATATTACCATAGAATATACTGGGGCAAAATGTGAAAAAAGAAACGTACTTGCGGCATGTTTCTTGGTGTTTTGCTTTTACAGCGTTCAATCTACAGTAAAAATGATGTGTTCTCTGTATTCTACAGGTTGATACACATCCGGCAAAACCAAACATGTACAGTTTCTGTTTTGTTTCGGTACCGTAAAAAAAATTCCAAAATTTTCTATTTTTGAAATATATATATGTTAGGAAATATATATATATATATATGTTAGGTTCCTGGCGGGGATGCCCTTATTGGGGCGAACACCCTGTTTTTCTGCAGATAAGGGACTGTGTAGTTTCCATTTTTGACCGAGTCTACTAGGGTCAATCAACCTATCCCCACCTATTTGTTTTCTTGACACTTTTGAGTGTATTACTGTGATGTTTATTAGAAAGGGAAGATCTCTCATTAAGGAGAGCACCAAACGAACGTCTTGTAGAGTTTGTTTTACTTTTTCGCTCTCTCCTTAGCATCTTCATATCACAAGGCATTATGAAAAAGGGGCTGAGACGCCCACAGCACACTCTGTTGGATGTAACAAATCCTCAATTTGCTTTTGACCCACTAAGTCTTGAGAAAGCAAACAAGATTTTAGCCAAGCCAGTATCTCTCATCTGCAGACAACGCTGTTTCTTGATTTTTGTCCCTCTTCAGTGCAGAGCAGAGTGATACTGGCTGGCTGTGTGAGAGGCAATGAGTGGCTCAGAAAGGGAAGATCTCTCCTTAAGGAGAGCACCGAACGAACGGCTTGTAGAGTTTGTTTTGCCTTTTTCGCCCTCTACTTAGAATCTGCATATCACAAGGCATTATGGGAAAGGGGCTGAGACACCCACAGCGCCCTCTGTTAGATGTAACACATCCTCAATTTGTTTTTGACCCACTGAGTCTTGAGAAAGCAAACAGGATTTTAGCCAAGCCAGTATCTCTCATCTGCAGACAACGCTGTTTCGGGATTTTTGTCCCTCTTCAGTGCAGAGCAGAGTGATACTGGCTGGCTGTGTGGGGAGGCATCGAGTAGCTCAGGAAGGGAAGATCTCTCCTTAAGGAGAGCACCGAACGAACGGCTTGTAGAGTTTGTTTTGCCTTTTCGCCCTCTACTTAGCATCTGCATATCACAAGGCATTATGGGAAAGGGGCTGAGATGCCCACAGCGCCCTCTGTTGGATGTAACAAATCCTCAATTTGCTTTTGACCCACTGAGTCTTGAGAAAGCAAACAGGATTCTAGCCAAGCCAGTATCTCTCATCTGCAGACAACGCTGTTTCGGGATTTTTGTCCCTCTTCAGTGCAGAGCAGAGCGATACCGGCTGGCTGTGTGATGTTTATTGCGAACATAGCCACATTTTTGTGTGTATTTTATTAGCATTTCTAAATAAAAGCTAAGTTTTAGGACCCTATCCCCTTTCTTTTTGATTTTGAATCTCCATTCTTCACCTGCAGCCTGTTTTTTCCCTCTGTGCTGTTCTCCTGTCTACACCTTGATCCATCCCTGCCATGACTAATCCAATAATGTAGCAGGACAGAAGTGGAAAAATCGAATTTCCCTGCTTCCAGGCCTGTGAGACCATGACCAGAAAATGCAACCTTTTCTATTACTAAATGACTCCACTTATACAGGTAGAGATTTCAATAGCACAAACATATTGGAAGAATTGCTGTGTAAGCGGTTGCCTAATATTTCAGGGTGCGTTCGGCAGAGGTTGCATTCTTGGCTTGTGTTTCGGGAGGCTACAAGGCAGTTGCGGCACAAGTCTCATTAAATATTGAGATCCTTGATGTGTTTATGTGCAGGGGATGAGTTATTTGGAGAGGTGATGAGGTTTATCGATACTTTATTACTGCACTGGATGGAGATCAAATATACATGAAACGTAAATTTTTCTCAGAAAGTCAAAATCTGCTGCATTGATAGATTCATGGCTAATTACTCTGATCAATGACTGGACTGGAGCTGAACCAATCTGCCGTATCTCACATGTCCACTGCCAGGTTAGCAGGGAAGATTGATAGGTGGATTTAGGGCAACTCAGAGTAACATAAGCCTTAGGGATAATCCATGAATCGTGACTCCTGTCAACTCTCCATAAATAACTAAACATCTGCCTTTCTAGGAACAAGTCTAGGAAGGTGTCCCTGCTCCGCAGAGATCTTCGGATGTTTGAAGAGGATTCCAAATTCACTAGTAATTACATAGGAGTTTAAGACAGGTAATAGGGTGGACGACTGCAGGAAAAACTCTAAGGCAATGTTCACACGGCTTAAAATGGGACGTATTTCAGTCCGTAATTACGCGCCGTAGTGCGCGAATTACGGGCTGGAATACATCCCAGTCATTATGGTAATCCACAGCTCTCATAGAGAACTATGAGTTACGTCTCCTCTCCCTGCTCGGCGAATACGCCGCGGGGGGAGATAAGTGACATGTGAATTACTAGCGGCGTATACGCACTGCTAGTAATGATAGTCTATGGGCCGGCGAGGTGCCCCCCCGCTCCCGCCCCCGTCCACACGGCGTAATTGCGGGGCGTAATTACGCCCCGCAAATAAGCCGTGTGAACCCAACCTCAGGGCTAGTAGTATAATGTTGTACCGTGTTAGCCATAGAAAGTAGTAGAAGAGCGAAGATATCAGTAGATATCTTTTTGAGGCTAACTGAGTATATTTGATGGCAACATGTATGAAACTTGGCGCTGACACTAAATCGATATAGAGGAATGTAAAATACGACAGTATGTATGAAAGAGCGTTATGTGCCAGACTTTAAAGGGAGACATGTATGAAAACTGTCTTGGTCTAAGGCTATGTTCACACGGCTTAATTGCGGGGCGTAATTACGCCCCGTAATTATGCCGTATGGACGGGGGCAGGAGCGTCACCTCGCCGGCCCATAGACTATCATTACTAGCGACGCGTATACGCCGCTAGTAAATGCCATGTCACTTATCTCCCCCTGCGGCGTATTCGCCGAGCGGGGAGAGGAGACGTAATCCATAGTTCTCTATGAGAACTGTGGATTACAGTAATGACTGGGACGTATTCAAGCAGTAATTTGCGTACTCCGGCGCGTAATTACGGACTGAAATAAGTCCCATATTAAGCAGAGTGAACATGGCCTAAGACTTTCTTTGTTGTCCGTAACAACCAATCAGAGCCCGTAGCAACCAATCAGAGCTCATAGTAGCCAATCAGAGCTCCCCTTTCATTTTTCTAGAGCACTATATGAAATGAAAGGGGAACTTTGATTGGTTGCTATGGGCTCTGATTGGTTGCTATCAGCCCTGATTGGTTGCTATCACCTCTGATTAGTTGCTATAGGCTCTGATTGGTTGTTTTAAGCTCTGATTGGTTGCTATGAGCTCTGATTGGCTGTTATGGGCTTTGATTGGTTACTATGGGCAACTAAGAAAGTCTTAGGGTATCTTCACACGCTGTGTCATACATTTTTGATCAAAATGTGCACTCATGTATGAAAACTGTCTAGGTCTTTCCTTGTTGCCATTAGCAACCAATCAGAGCCCATAGCCACCAATTAGAGCTCCCCTTTCATTTTTCCAGAGCACTATATGTAATGAAAGGGGAGCTCCGATTGGTTGCTATGGGTAACTAAAAAGGTCTTAGGGTATGTTCACACGGCGTGTCTGATATGTTTTTGATCAAAATGTGCACTAAGGGCCTCATGTATGAAAACTGTCTAGGACTTTCTTTGTTGCCAATAGCAACCAATCAGAGCCCATAGCAACCAACCAGAACCCATAGCAACCAATCAGAGCTCAGCTTTTATTTTTCAAGAGCACTATATGAAACGAAAGCTGAGCTCTGATTGGTTGTTATGGGCCCTGATTGCTTGCTTTGGGCTCTGATTGCTTGCTTTGGGCTCTGATGGCTTGATATGAGCTCTGATTGCTTGCCATGGGCTCTGATTGGTTGCTATCGGCAACTAAGACGGTCAGGGTATGTTCACAAGGTGTGTCAGATACTTTTTTTAATACATAAATTAACATATTGAAATCAGTCCAAAATCTGCATACAAAAACGTATCCAAAACATCTGTAATGCGTATTTAGATACGTATTTGATTAAAAACCCTATTATTTTTTAGATTCACCTATCAACAACCTAAATACACCACTAAAATAATATTGATTAATTTTTACCACATGACAATCGTAAACTACACCCATCTACAGTATACATTTATGAATAATAATATAATTCAAATAAACCTATACCCTCCATTTTTTTTTCAATCAACCTATAAACACCCTATGACATCCTAAACCCACCCCATAAAATAATGTAAATAATGAATAAATAAAATCTAATCAGAACACAGATATTCAAATTTGGACCCAATGTGTATTTTAGGCGCATAAACACATCTAAATACTTGCAGAAAGTGCGATATGTATTTGGATAAGTTTTTTTAGCCAAAATGCAGCCTACTGTTTCCTATGGGGATTTTACATGCGTAAAATGGATCAAGAACTGACATCACTTCCATAATACGCAATACAATTACTTGTGTAAAATATGTGTGAACGACGGTCCATATTTTACATTGAAATCAATGAGATCTAACTGGAACATTGTTAAACACGGATTTTGGTACGTAGCACGGAACGTATGCACCAAAATAGGTACTTCAAATACACTGTGTGAACATAACCTTAGACCTAGACAGTTTTCACACATGTGCCCTGTCTCAGCCATGGTATGGATTTGTATGGCAGTTTCGCTCCAAACTTGGCACATTTTTGGTGCAGTTTTGCCCCATTCAAAAGTGTTGTGTCTAGGGCAGACTGTGCCATGTTTTGGCATACAACTATACATACATCTGTCGGACAGGGCTATGGCAGGTTCTTGCCTCAAGTATGCCAGGAAACTAGTGCAGTCCCGTTCATACATGTTGTCCATAGTGTCAGTACTTAGTTATCATTTATGCACCAGGAGGCACAGGATGAACAAAGAATATGAGAGCTAAATGGTATCACAGTAGATTTTGCAGTTTGGGTATTATATTTATACTATATTGCTCCGGATAAGGATGTATTAACATAGGTAACATGCTGGATGACTCCAAGAAGAGCTCTGCCTGAGTAAGTGTCAGTCTTTATTGTAGTTCTAAGCTATGCAGCAGGAGGCTCAGGATGAACAGAGCTAAATTGCATCACAGTAAGTATAGTGTTATTGGATTATATTCATTCTAGATTGCTCCAGATCAGGATGTGTTAACACAGGTAACATGGTGAAATAGTTCAAAAATAGCTCTGCCTGCATAGGTGTCAGTTTTTACTAAAAGTTTTAAGTTATGCAGCAGGAGGCTCAGGATGAGCAGAGCTCAGATCTAAATTGCATCACAGTAGCTACAGAGTTATAGGATTATATTTATTCTACATTGCTTCAGGTAAGAAAATATTAACACAGATAACATGGTGTATTTCTCCAGGAATAGCTCTTCCAGTGTGTCAGTCTTTACGGTAGTTCTTTCTGACATATGCACCAGAAGGCTCAGGATGAGCAGAGCTAATATCAGATCTAAATTGCATCCCAGTAGCTACAGAGTTATAGGATTATATTAATTCTATATTGCTCAGGGTAAGGATGTGTTAACATAGGTAACATGGTTAATGGCTCCAGGAATAGCTCTGCCTGTGTATCAGTCTTTACTGTAGTTCTGACTTATGCACCAGAAGGCTCAGGATGAACAGAGCTAAATATCTGATCTAAATTGCATTACAGTATGTATAGTAGTTAAGGCATTATAGTTATTTTAGATTGCCCCAGATGAGGCTGTGTTAACACAGGTAACAAGAATAGCTCTGCCTGCATAAGTGTCAGTTTTTGCTATAGTTCTAAGTTATGCAGCAGGAGGCTCAGGATGAGCAGAGCTAATATCAGATCTAAATTGCATCGCCGTAGGTATAGCAGTTATGGCAATATATTCATTCTAAAGTGCCACAAATAAGGATGTGTTAACACAGGTAACATGGTGGATGGCTCTAGGAATAGCTCTGCCTGTGTGTCAGTCTTTACTGTAGTTTTAACTTATGCACCAGGAGGCTCAGGATGAACAAAGAATATCAGATCTATTTTGCATCGCAGTCATTATAGCTGTATTGCTTTATTGGTATTATATTCATTCTAGATTGCTCTAGATAAGGCTGCGTTCACACAGCACAGGACAAATACCGGCCGGCTTGCCGACCGGTATTTGTGTTGTTTTGCGGCCGTCCCCACATTTCTCCGCAATGAGAGGAGAACAGTCCTCCCCCCTCCCATTGAGGTGTCCATATTCTGTCCGGAAACCAGATGGAAGAATGAACATGCTCAATGTTGTGCGGCCGGACCGCGGACGGCAAAACCGCCGGGCGGAAAACCCGTGCAGTGGGGACTGCTGCACGGGTTTTCCATAGAGCACAATTGTGCTCATTTTCGGCCGGTTTTTCAGGCGGTCTGAAAAACCGCAAACCGGCTGAAAAACCGGCCGAAAACCCTTGCCGTGGGGACATGCCCTAACTCTGCCTGTGTAAGTTTCAGTTTTTACTAGTTTAATTGTATTCAGCAGGAAGCTCAGGATGAAAAAAGTTAAATATTAGATCTAAAATTGCATTACAGTAGATATTGCAGTTCTGGTATTAGAGTTATTGTAGCTTACTCCAGATAAGGATATGTTAAAAACAGGTGACATGGTGGATGGCTTCAGCAATATCTCTGCCTTTCTAAGTGTCATTCTTTACTGTAGTTCTAATTTATGCAGCAGGAGGCTCAGGATGAACAGAGCTAAACAGAGCTAATTTCTGATATAAATTGCAGCACCGTAAATATAGCAGTTTTATCATTATAGATTGCTCCAAATACGGATGTGTTCACACAGTTAACATGGTGAAATACTTCAAGAACAGCTCTGCCTGTGTAGATGTCAGTCTTTACTGTAATTCTAAGTTATGTAGCAGGAGGCTCAGGATTAGTGTTACAATTCGGATTCAGGTCGATGTCAAATGTGACCCGAATCTAAGCAGTTCGATTTGGATAAGCCTAAAATTTTGGAGGAAAAAAGAAAAAAAAAAATCACCAAAATATTGACTCTAGGGCTAACTTACCCTTCAGCGTCGCTCACGTTGTCCAGCCCTCATGTCACTCCTGCCTCAGCGTCACTTCCAGTGCAATGTCCGATGTTTCTGGTTTCCCTAATTTACCCCTATATTTTTGGAACTGAAAGTGGCGTCAGATGTGACGCGCGACCTTCGACATCACATCTATCGTCTCTACCGATTTCCACAATTTATGGATAACTTGGGGAAACCAGAAGTGGCATTGGATGTTGCACCGGAAGTGATGCTGTGACAGCAGCGACGCAAAGTCTGGAGCAACGCTATAAGTTAATTTAACCCCTAAAACTCCCTAAAAAACTGAAGCTAAATTTAAGATTACATTATGGTTAGTTGTGAGGAATATGACAAAAGTCACCCCTCCAGCTTTTCACAAATTCACTGTTATTGCAGATTGCAGGACGTCACCCAAGCTCCCCCACTGCCAACACGTGTCATTGAGGAAGCACTCAATCAAAAAATGCTCCATCCATAGGAGGCCGACCCAGCAGGGAGTCTGAGCCTCAAAGAGTTCCTCATTTCATTTCGTTAGCACCTTGGCCAAGGCCAGGGTAGGTATGTGCACCCAGAGACCAACAATCAAAGAAATGTAGCAGACAGCCAGTGCCGAAGTTTCATAAGGAAATATGGAATAACTGCACTTCACAGACACATCCCAGTATCATATTTTTAAATATGAAATGTCCCATACGCATAGCTGTCACTCCCGCGTTTATAAACTGAACAAACAAAAATTGTATCAGCTCACCATGATATGTCCAACATGCTGCACTCTCAGATCCCCGGTGCACGGAACAAACCACCCGGCCACAGATGGAAATCAACTTGCTGAAAAACATGAGTCTATCCAGCACTCGATCCTTTTAAAAAGTACGAATCTTTATTGTCCCATGTTTAAAAGACAAAAATAGTTAAAAAGCAAAATACAACATAGTAAAGCTTGACACGTTTCGGGTCTAAATATTGTTACAATCATGCTATGATTAAGTGTCTGTAACAATATATAGACACGAAACGCGTCAAGCTATACTATGTTGTATTTTGCTTTTAAACTATTTTAGTCTCCCAGCCGTACAGCATTCTGGGTGAGTGGGGTATCTTGCACTCCCTAGATGTTCCTGTGTCCGTGTGGACAGGGGTTAAAGGGGTTTTCCCACGATCTCATTTTGTACCTCCTGCATGCAGCTCTTCATTTCTGTGTGCTCAGAAGGGGGTGTGTGTGATTTGTTTGAATTACATATCATGTGACCCAGCAGGATGATATCACCAGGCCTTTCCTCTCTCTGGTCAAAGAAAGGTCTGTTTATGTATAAAGCATTGTGAGTAGCTTAGAGGTAAAGTTTTTGCCTCCAGGCACAAGGTTCCTAGGTTCAAATCCCTGCAGGAACCAAACCTGTAGATGTTTTTTTTCTCTTTACCAATGCACATACCTGATTGAGATGTCTTTTTTTTTTTTTTATTTGCACTATTTGACTAATTACTAAGGAGAACAGAGGATGGGAGTAGAGTGACAGCACCTGGGGTTTGAACACTCAGTAGCTGCCTGAGAGGAGAGGTGATGTCTGACCAGGAGTGAGGAGCTCGCAGCCCTGGTCGTATCCCCTAGAGACAAGCTGTAAACAATGGATCACTAAAGGAGCAGCTAAGACAAAAACGTTGCAGAATTTTTAATAATAATGAATGGTGAAAATGTTTGTTATTTCATTTGCAAGCTTCCCACATCAATTTTACTTTAACTATGAAACCGTATCCGGCAGACCCTGCTTACCCCTAGGGGGAGCGCAAAGTCACGAATACAACCCAAGTCAGGCTGTTGACCCTCGAGCGGGCGTGGGTTTTCCTGACACTAGTGTCAGAGAATAAATTTGGCTTCGGGACATTCTGAACCCGATTTTTTTGATTTGATTAGAATCAAATTGTTCCAAACCAAACAGGGCCCTAATTGAGCTACATTGCAAAGGATGAACAGAGCTAGATATCAGCTCTGGGGGTAGGGAGAGCACTTCTGCCATTCTATTTATTCCAGATAGTGTAAAATTAGGGAGCTAAAGAGTGTAAATTCAATGTAGTGTTTCCAAAGCTGCTTCTGAATTTAGACTGCAGAGGAGCAGATATAGGATGAGCAGTAGACACGCCTGGGACAAGACAGGTCCTGTACGTCAGTGTCGCCATGCAGACCTGTTATTTGTAATCTAGGTCAGATGTTCTTAGTATAATGGCCTAGAGGCAAGGGCCCAAGAGATGACGCTGGACATATAGAGGCCAGCGCTGCAACAGAGATACTAAATATGCAACAACATGAAGCAAACAGGACAGAGATGACGCTTGATAAGAAACAGATTTCACACAATGAAACAGAAAACTGATCTAGATTTTTTTTTATATATCAAGACATAGGGAGACATTTTTCTGGCATAAAATGCGCCAAAGTGATCCGGCTCCAATGTCAGATACAGCAAACGAACGTGTTAGGTACATTTTTCATAAGACTCAACACTTTCTAATGCGCCTAAAATAAGGGGGGCGTTCTGGGGTTGTTCTGGGGGCTTCGCACCACACTCTTAATATTAGACCCATATATGACTGCAGGTCGGCAAAACTAGGCGCATTACTGCTCCGACAGGCAGACCTATCTCAATGTGCTCTGCCTGAGCCTGAGGAGTTGAAGTAGAGCTAGAATTGCTATTAGGGCAATAAATGTCCAATATTTCTCAACTTCCACCAGTACAATAATAAGAAGTAATTTATCATAATTATCAAACTATATAAAATTTAATAATTTAAATTGAATGAAAAAAAGTTATCATATAAAATTAATATAAAAATAATTTCCCAAAAATATAAAAAATATCTCCTATAAAATGTATTTAAAATGAATAGAATCTAAAACTAGTTTTACATTAAATAACACACTGATGATGATGTTCAGATTTTTTAAATTTTAAGTTTTAATACATTAATTTTTAAATTTATTTGTGCTGCTCTCACCCTTTCTTCCTCATACAGCAAGAGCCAGCACAGCACAGGTATTGCTGGGACCTGTGGTTCTACCAAGCAGGATCAGTCCCATAGTTTCTATTCACTGACATGCTATTTTAATGACTTTCATTTCCAGCCTGTCTATAGCCTTTATACATGTTTGGGCATTACTAATGCGCCTAAGTTCCGTAATGCACCAAACACACAGGCGAGGTGCAATGAACTTTACACACCATTTATGAGCACAAAAGCCACTTTCATACATTCAGGCGCATTATACACTGAAAAAGAGATGAGAAAATGCACTTCAATCTGTCTAGTTCTATACATTTATCCCATAGTTCCACTCAAGTAAATGAGGCTGTAATACCAGCACAACATAGACAAGAGTGTCGCTGTTTGTGGAATTACTAATATGATACAAACCCTTTAAAGAGGTCCCTTGACCGCTCCTTATATATCAGTTTTAGTAATCCTTTGTGTTCCCTGTGAAATAACAACCTCTTCTCTTATAACTCTGTGTTGTGCTGTTCCTCTGTTAATCCTCCTAGAAACATATGACTGAATCAGTCAACTGGGTGTGACCATTCCAGCATTCATAGGGGTGTGTCACTGCACACTCTGACTCTGTCAGCACTGATTGGACAATGTCAGACTCTGCAGGGACACCCCTCCCCCCCAATTGCTAACACCCAGCTGACAGATTCAGTGATACATTTCAAGGAGGAATAACAGAGGAACGGCACAACACAGAGATATAGGAGAAGAGGCTCCAGGATTGTTATTTCACAGGGAACACAAGGATTTACTAAAACTGATATATTAGGAATGGCCAGAGGTCCTCTTTTGGAAACAGAGTGATTGCAATGTGGTAGTCACATCTAAAGAACCACATGTAACTCCACAACAATTACTGGGAAATGCACAGCAATGGCGATTTAAATGCAACTAATTGTTTTCTTGCAATACAAAGGGGTCATACATGAAACAGGAACAGTAAAGTCACAGGTGATGTGATGACAGGCTCCAGCATTGGACTAAAGCAGAACACTTTAAAGGGGTTGTCTCACTACATCCATTCATCTTACCTCAGTCTTGTTTTCGTGGTTTCACTTTGAATTCAGGGGCGTTTACTGGCTTCTACTAGGCTGCAGTAGAAGCCAGGTCTGTAGCTATAGCAACCAGTGCTGGCAGCCTATCAGGAGAGATCAAACAGGTCTGTAGCTACAGCAACTTGGGGAGCTGGCGCAGCCCATACAAGAGGGGATATCTAGGACACTGTTAATAGACAAATATTGCAAAGTGACTTGTTTTTGCAAGAACTTTAACATAAAAATCCTTGTAGTGAGACAACCCCTTTAAGGATATCTTACTTAATAACCTTTCTTCTCATAAGAAGTATAAAACGCTCACATCTTTCCACCAGGTGCTGGGGTTGGTTTGGCAGGACGTGCTCTGTTCCATAAAGCAGGAGTGGGGCACAAGTGAACTATTCCGCATTTCCAGCCAGTCCGTGTAATTCTTTACTCCGCAGCATCGGAACTGGAAGATTAAAGCAAACAAGATAGAAAGTGATCCCATAAGTGATGATCTACAAAAGAAGAATGGCTGCGGGCCCCTTCCACGACATGTCCTTGCTGGTTGTTCAATCAACCCTCCAATGGAATATAATAATACAGTACTTGTACAATATATAGATGCAGCTTCGTAGCGGTATTATTTTGGGAACAACTATAGTGTTATTTACTGTATATACATATACTGGCAGTCCCCGGGTTACAAACGCGATAGGGACTGCGGGTTTCTTCTTAAGTTGAATTTGTATGTAAGTCAGAACAGGTATATTTATTAAATGTAACTCCAGCACAAAAGTTTTTTTTAGTTTTAGATAGTGCAGGGAAGGGTTTTTACATTTGATTTGCTGGCTGTGCCCCAGTTAAGAAGATTTCACCTCATGCTGGTACTTGTCGTTCCACAGCTACTATCTGCTGTGGAACATGGAACTACAAGTGCCAGCATTCCCAACAAGTCTCCGTTTGTAACTAGGGGATGGATGTAAGTTGGAACGGTGTAAGTTGTTGGGGACTGCCTATATATATATATATATATATATATATATATATATATATATATATATATATATATGTGTACCTTATTAGCAATGGTGTTATTTATCCACTCAAAATACAATTTCGTCACAGCAACCCAGAAATATTTCACAAACTGCGCAATTTCAATAAATAGCGCCACCCTTGGCCTGGAAACCAATAGTCATCCCGTTTTGCATCTCTGATAAATCGTCCCTTTTATTCATGACAGCAACGAGGGATATGTGTGCAGACAGCCTATCGCACACCTTATATACCCACCATGCCAGTTCATGAGCTACGTGCTGCCAATAATGAAATTAGTAAGTGGTCATAATAATGTGACTCTACTGTATTTTGGAAACAATGGTAATATTATTGACTATAAATATAGTAAATCTAGCAAATATATAACTAGTATCTCTTTCTCTCTATATATATACTGTATATATGGCAGGCTCGGACTGGGCCGCTGGGGGCCCCGGAGGCAGTGCTGTCGCTCCCCGGGGCCCGTCCACGCATCTGGTCCCTGAGCGCCCGGGACCTGCGTCTAATGTCCCCGACTCCCGGGGCTGCGCGGTCTCAGCAGAGCACAGCACCACTAGCGCTGTGCTCTGCTGATCTCCCCGGCAGGCTGAAGACGCTAGGCGCCGGCCCCTACTGCTGACGTAGGCGGCGCGGTGACGTCACTTCCCCGCGCCGCCTATGTAGGGCGGCAGTACGGAGCCGGCGGCCTCGGAGCGGCCGGAGCAGGAGCCCGAGCCAGGTAAGGGGGCTGTTTTTTTTGTTTTTTTGTTTTTTTTTTTTAAACCCTACGGGGGGGTTTCCCTTTTGGCTAAAAGGGGGGGGCTCTATTTACAGGGGGGGTCCCTGGCTACGGGGGGGGCCCTGACTCCCAAGGGGGCCCCTTGGTACAAGGGGGCCCTGACTACAGGGGGCCCCTTGGGGCTAAAAAGGGGGTCCCTGGTTTAAAAGGGGGGCCCCTGACTAAAAGGGGGGGGCCCCACTGGCTAAAAGGGGGGGGCCCGGGCCCTTACGGGGGGGTCCCTGGCTACGGGGGGCCCCCTTGACTAAAAGCGGGGGCCCCGGTAAAAGGGGGGGGGCTTGCTACAGGTGGCCCCTGGCTACAAGGGGGGTTCCCCTGGTTTACAAGGGGGGTCCCGGGCTAAAAGGGGGGGGGCCCCTGGCTCCCTGGGGGGGCCCCCCCCCCTGGCTACCTAAAGGGGGCCCCTGACTAAAAGGGGGGGCCCTGGCTACAAGGGGGGGGCCCGTGGCTAAAAAAAAGGGGGGCCCCGGTAAAAGGGGGGCCCCGGGCTGCAAAGGGGGGCCCGGCTGAAAAAGGGGCCCTGACTGAAAAAAGGGGCCCTGACTACAAAAGGGGCCCGACTACCTAAAAGGGGTCCCGGGCTACCTAAAAGGGGGCCCTGGCTACAAGGGGGGGGGCCTGGCTACAAGGGGGGGGCCCGGGGCCTAAAAAGGGGGCCCCCGGGCAAACAAAAAGGGGCCCTGGCTACAAGGGGGGCCCTGACTACCAAAGGGGCACTGCCTACCTACAGGGGGCACTGGCTAAAAGGGGGGGCCCCTGGCTCCCTAAAAGGGGGCCTGGCTAAAAGGGGGCCCCTAAACTCCCAAAAAGGGGGCCCCTGATTTAAAAAAGGGGGCCCCCTTGGCTACCAAAAGGGGGCCCCCCAGGAAAAACCACAGGGGCCCCTGGTTTCCCGGGGGGGGTCCCCCTGGCTACCTAAGGGGGGGCCCCTGGCTACAAGGGGGGCCTTGGCTAAAAAGGGGGCCCTGGCTACCTACAGGGGGGGCCCTGGCAAAAAAGGGGGCCCCCCTGATTTAAAAGGGGGGGGCCCCTGGTACCAAAAAGAGGGCCCTGGCTACAAGGGGGGCCCTGACTAGCTAAAGGGGGGCCCTGACAACAAGGGGGGCCCAGGCTACCTAAAGGGGGGCCCTAAACTAAAGGGGGGCCCCTGGCTACCAAAAGGGGGCCCTGACTACCTACGGGGAGGCTCGGACTAAAAGGGAGGGCCCCTGCTACCAAGGGGACGCCTTGACCCCTTTCAGGGGGACCCTTAATACAAAGGGTGCCCCCGGGCCCACCAAAAATACAAAAGGGGCCCTGATTTCCTAAACGTGTTAAAAGGGGGGGGGGGGCATGATTTCCTTCCCATCCTAAAGGAAAACCCTAATTTGCCTGAAAACTACCTAAAGGGGGCTTTAACTGCCGTATATTTTACTTCATGGGAAGCCGCTAACTACCTGAATATCCCAAAAAGGGGGTCCCTAACTGCTTGCAGCCTTTTATAAAAAGGGGGCCCTTTAAATACCCCCAATTTCCTAACTGGGGGAAACCCCCCTACCTACCCGACCTTTGGGCCCTTTCCTATTTGCCTACCTCCTAGGGTCTTGTTAAACCCACCTGGTAAAAATTTTAAATTGAGAGGGAAGGGGAGCCCTAGATTGTAGCAATTTTTTCCAGAGGGTTTGTCCCCTTTCCCCCCCCCTTCCCAAACCCTTAGGATACTAGGCCCAAGTTATGGCTTGTACCCCCCTCTCCCACCCCCGGGTAGTTTGTACAAGGTGGGAAAAAGGTAAAAGAATGGGTGGAAAATTTGAGGGTTTTTAAGATATTTGTGTGTAATTTTTTGCCGGGATTAATTGTGGCCGGGACAATTTATCATGGGGGGTGGGGGAACGGATGCAGAAGAAAAAGGAAATAAAAAAACGACTCATAAAAAAAGAGAACGGGGTCCTCCGATAGGGGCGTCTTTCCGGGAGTACCTATTTTTAGGGGTTTTTTTTACTTTTATTGGTTTATTGCTGTAAATTTACTGTAATGTAAATTTAGCCCAAACTGGTGTCCCGACCTCTATGTGGGGCCCCCTATATGGTTTGGGGTTGTTGGTTATACCGAGCTGGGGGTCCCGACTCTATTGGGGCTTATTTTGGGGGGTGTTGTAGGGGTTTTATCTGAGCGGTGTCTGAAACTCTATGTTGGTCTCTATATGGGGTGTTTTTTGGTTATATCTGAGCTGGTGTCTGACCCCTATGTGGTCTCATATGGCGGGGTTTGTAGGTTTTAATCTGAGGGTGGTTTCTGGTTTTTAGGGAGTCCCCTTTACGGTGGTGTTTTAAGGTTTTTACCCAAACCCGGTGTCTTACCCCCCCATTTTGGTTCTTATCGGTGGGGTTGTAGGTTATTTCCTTTAGCTGGGTGTCCGGGGCCTTTGTGGGTCTCTATATCATGTTTTTAGGTTAAACCGGGGCTGGTGCCCGACCTCTATTTTGGTTTTCTATTTGGTGGTGTTGTAGGTTTTTACCTGGCTGGTGTTTGGGCCTCAAAGTATTTTATTTTGGGGGGTGTTGTAGGTTTTTTACCTGAGCTAGTGTTGGACCTTTTATGTGGTTCTATTTGGTGGGGTTGTTTGGTTTTTACCTGAGCTGGTGTCTGGGCCTCTTGTGATCTCTATATGGTGGTGTTTTTAGGTTATACCTTAGGTGGTGTCCCGACCCCCTATTGGGCCCCTATATGGCAGTGTTGTAGGTTTTTTCCTGAGTGGTTTTCTGACCTTTTATTTTGGGGGCTCTATATTTTTGGTGTTGTCGGTTATACCTGACTGGTTTTTGACCTCAAAGTGGTTTTCTTATGGCGGTGTTGTAGGTTATTTTTGAGTTTGGGGTCTGGGCCTCTATGTATCCTATTTTGGGGGTGTTGTTGGTTATTCCTGAGTGGTGTTGGACCTCTATGGGTCTCTATAAAGGTGGTGTTGTAGGTTATAACCCGAGTTGTGTTGGGGCTCCCTATGGTGGTGTTGTTGGTTATATCGGCGCCGGTATTAAAGCCACGTAAAAGTGTCCCTATTGACCCTGTGATAGGAGGGTTAAAATTTTTCCTTTCTTGCGTTGTTTTTTTAAAGGGGGTTGAGGTTTGGGGGACCCGGGAAAAGTGGCGGGGGTATTGTTATGGGTGGGGGGGGGGATATTGTTTTGTGGGTGGAGGGGGATATTTTTATGTTGGGGGAGGGGAAATTTTATTGTGGGGAGGGGGGGGAATTTTTGTATGGGGTGGAGGGGGATTTGTATGTGGGTTTAGGGGGAAAATTGTATTTTGGGTGGGGAGGATTTTTGTATGTGGGTTGGGGGGGGGGGGTATTGTATGCGGGGGGAGGGGGATATTGTATGTGGGTGGGGGGGGATAGTGTATGCGGGTGGAGGATATTGTAAATTTGGGGGGAGGGGGGATATTGTATGTGGGTGGGGGAGGATATTTTATGTGTGTGGAGGGGGGTATTGTTGCGGGTGGAGGGGGAAAAATTGTATGTGGGTGGTGGGGGTAGGTAAAGCGGGGGGTGGGAGGATATTGTAAAGTGGGTGGAGGGGGATATGGTTTGGGGGTGGAGGGGGTATTTTATGTGGGTGGGGGGGGGAATTGTTGTGGGTGGGGGGATATTGTATGTGGGTGGTGGGGGATTTTGTTTGGGGGGTGGGGGGGGGATATTGTATTTGGGGGGAGGGGGGGATATTGTATGTGGGGGGAGGGGGGTAGTGGATGTGGTTGGAGGGGGATATTGAATGGGTGGGGGGAAGGGGGGATTGGGTTTTTGGGTGGGGGGGATCGTGTTTTGTGGGTGGTTGGGGGGTTTGTGTTTGGGGGGAGGGGGATAGGGTATGTGGGGGGCGGGGGGAGAGTGTATGGGGGTGGAGGGGGATTGTATGTGGGGGGGGGGGATAGTGTAAAGGGGTGGGGGAGGGGGATAGTGTAGGCGGGGGGGAGGGGGGATAGTGTATGCGGGGTGGAGGGGGGTTTTGTATGGGGTGGGGGGGAAATTTTTATGTGGGTGGGGGGGATTTTTGAAAGTGGGGGGAGGGGGAAAATGGATGGAAACTACTTAGCCCCCGTGTCTAAAGATATGTTTTTGACTGGGCAAAAGTGTGAGATACCGAAAAGTGACCTTCTTGCTATTTTTCTACACAAAACAGTTCTGTTTTTGCCCTACTGTTTTATGTGGTAAAAAAAGGGGGGAATTTTTTGTCCCCAGAGGCCTAATAATTTTTTTGTTTCAGTAGGGTGGGCCCCCGAAGATCAATTCCCCCGTGGGCCCCAGACCCCCCAAATCCCACACTGATAAATGGTTTTTTATATCCCAAAACAAAGGGTTTTGGAGTTTTTACCTGGGGAGCCCCCGAAAAAAATTTTCCCCCAAGGTAAGGGGCCTTTGGTTTAAGTGGAAAGCCCGGGTTTGTTTTGGTCAATGGCTTTAAAGGGTGTTGACACACGTTTATTGTTTGTGTTTTTGCATGGCTTCCCGCCATTTTCCCGGGACGGCTTTTCATTGGGGGTAAAAAAAAGAGTTTTTGGGGGTTGTTTTTCCCCGGTTCCACGGGCCCCGGGGTTTTTCCGGCCCCATTTAAAAAAAGGGGTTGTCTCACTACAAGGATTTGCTTTTTTTTGTTAAAGATCCCTTTCAAAAACAAAACAATTTGCAATTTTGTGTCCATTAACAATGTCCCACCCATTCCTAGATATCCCCTCTTGTAAAAGGGGTGCATCAGCTCCTCAGGGTCACTATAGCTACAGACCTGTTTTATCTCTTCTCGGATAGGCGGCCAGCACTGGTTGCTATAGCTTCAGACATGTTTGATCTCTATGATAGCTGCCTGCACTGGTTGCTATAGCTACAGACCTGCGCTTATACTGCAGCCTAGTGGAAGTCAGTAAACACGCCACTGAATTCAAAGTGAAACAAGAAACAGGACTGAGGTGAGATGAATCCATGTAGTGAGACAACCCCTTTAAGGTCAGCAGGTCAGCTGACTAGGTGTGGCTGCAACTCTAGTCTGGATATTTGGCTGGAGAAGTTTACACTGGAGGAGGCCACGAGTGTCTGCTTCACCAAAAATCCAACTTTGCTACCAAGGTGTTAGTGAGGGAACTACGCCTGTATAGTAAGCGTGCAGATGAGCAGGAGTTTTGTTTTGTATATTGCTATCCTTGTGCGTGTTATTGCTGCACATTTGTTTTCCTATAAATAAACATATGGACGGACCCGTGTTTCTAGTGGACCCATTTTCTATGGATTTTTTAATGAAGCATATATTTTACTGAAGTGCCGGAGTTTCTGTTTAAGTTTCCAATATTGAACTGCTGTGTAAGGCTATGTTCACACGGCTTATTTCAGAAGTATTTACATCGGATTGCGATCGTTAAGATCCGTTCGAAATCAGTTGAAAATCAGTTGCAAATAAGCTTCCATACTAAGTGTGGCACGTATTTGTACTGATTTTCCGACGGGATGGCACCATCTACATTCATTTAGGTGGTGAATCCGTCCGTAAAATAATTGACATGTGAATGGTTTTTTCGTCACGGGATTGCCGTCGTCCAATCCGCGGCGGCATTCAGGCACAGGAAACTACGCGTCAGTTGTGAACGACAATGGCCGTATTTTCTATGAAATCAATAGGAATATAGGCATGTGTACTTATTTCTGACTGATTTGCCGACGGATTGACGATCGTCAATCCGTCGGCAAATACGCGGCGAAATAAGCCGTGTGAACGAGGCCTAAGCCAACAGCGTCTGGTGCACTCATAGAATACAGGATTGCTGGTTTGACTGATGTGAAGAGCGATAGATACTGTCGATAGATCTGAGAGAGATAGATAGATATGAAATAGATAGATAGATAGGTAGATAGATATGAGATAGATAGATAGATAGATAGATAGATACATAGGAGATAGATAGACAGATGATAGATAGATAATATAGATAGGATAGGAGATAGATAGATAGATACATAGGAGATAGATAGATAGATAGATAGATAGATAGATACAGAGGAGATAGATAGATAGATAGATACATAGGAGATAGATAGATAGATAGATAGATAGTTAGATACTTAGGAGATAGATACCTAGATAGATAGATAGATAGATAGATAGATAGATAGATAGATATGAGATAGATAGATAGATACATAGGAGATAGATAGATAGATTGATATGAGATAGATAGATAGATAGATACATAGGAGATAGATAGATAGATAGATAGATAGATACATAGATACATACATACATACATACATACATACATAGGAGATAGATTGATAGATACTTTAGATCAGTGTTTCTCAACTCCAGTCCTCAAGCCCCACCAACAGGTCATGTTTTCTGAATTCTCTTAGCATTGCACAGGTGATATCATTATTGTCAGTGCATTCTGTGGGAAATCACGAAAACCTGACCTGTTGGTGGGAGCTGAGGACTGGAGTTGAGAAATACTGCTGTAGATAGATATGGGATAGATAGATATAAGATATATAGATAGATAGATAGATAGATAGATAGATAGATAGATAGATAGATAGATATATAATGTAGATAGATAGATATGGGATAGATTTTAAGATAGATGATAGATAGATAGAAGATAGATATGGGATAATAGATAGATGATGATAGATATGGATAGATAGGGATAGATAGACAGAGGATAGTTTAGATAGATGATAGGATAGATAGATAGATAGATAGATATGGGATAGATAGATAGATAGATATGGATAGATAGTGATAGATATGAGATACATAGAAGATATGTAGATGATAGATAGTAGATAGATAGATAGATAGTTTAGATAGATAGATAGAGGGATGATAGGGGATAGATGAGGGATAGATAGAGGGATAGATATATAGATCGATAGGGATAGATGAGGGATAGATGATGGGATAGATAGTAGATATGGAAGATAGTAGATAGATATGAGATGATAGTAGATAGATAGATATGAGATAGATAGATATGGGATAGATAGATAGATAGATAGATAGATAATGGGATAGATAGATAGATAGATATGAGATAGATAGATAAAATGCAGTAAATGAATAAAGATATATTTAGTTTATAAGACTACAATTGTTCTCAAAATAGTACATATATTGTGGCAAGAGAAGTCTTAGAGGTGGGACATATCAATAAGTCAGTACTGTGGCCCCTTCGCCTCAGCTTTGTTTGGATCATAGTGATGGTATGATGATTTCGGCACTATATGCTGGTATTCTATGCGCTGGTGTATTAACGTTCACCTCCTTGAACTGCAGATAAATTCTGAAATGATTGCTTGAAGGGACTTGACCTCCTTCCTGCCCCTGCTCCTAGATCTGCAGGGCACAGGGCATTGAACCACCCTGAGCTAGGGAAAAGCAGCGGCTGTATGTGTGCGCTACAGGATGTATGCTGGCATGGGGTGAATGGGGAATAGTGCTGGTGCCGCTAATTGAGGGGGAATGCAAGGAACAGCCTTAGGGCCACCGAGCTCATTATGCTTTCAACAGTTGGGATTTGGCTGGAGTGGGAGCAATAATTAGAGGCGGGTATGTTGTCATGGAAGGAAAACCTATTTTGATGGTTGCTGTCGGCTTCCTTTGCTCTTTGTATGTCATTAATTGCATTTTATCATTTCTATGTGCAATTAAAGGAGTTGTCTGGTTTATTGTTCCTGTTAATTAGACTCTTTGCAGCCTAAACATTCTTTATAGACTTTTGGGTATTGATATGTATTTTACAGAGTGTGATATCCCATTATTTGTATGACTATTTCCATTGCCTCTAGTGAAGACGTTCTATTCAGACCCAGGTCCTGCAGATATATTTCATTAAAAGCAGTGATGACGTCTCATTTGTAACGCCATCCCTTTCTACTACAGTGGGAGGGCGGCTCCACCTTAGAAGCAGCGGCCTGCTGACTAGCGCACCTGCCGACAGAGGCCAAAACTTTGACCTGATTTTAATACATCTGGATCCACACAAAAAAATGACTATCAACTCAATTGAATTATCCATTTTGAGAGTCCCCCCCCCCCCCCCAGGTAACCCTCTTATAGTTAACCCTGTGAGTGTTGTTGTGATAAAAGGATCCACAATTGCTGAACTAGTTAAGGCATTGTGTGGATTTACTAATACATGTGCAGCGGGATTGATACCCTTCCACTGAGCACCCTATGAACTCAAGGCCATCTAATCAGCATCATGGGCCTCCGGGCAAAGCCGTGCACTGGGCCATGCCCAAATACATGACATCACACCGGGCCATGTCTCTAACCAGAGCCAAGTAGGACACCATATCAAGCCACGGCTCTAGCCACCCTCAAGCACACCCAACCATGCCCTGTCTCCTTGAGCAGACCAACACCAGAACAAAGTATAGCTGGGATCCTCACGTCCTGAAAAGTGTGGAGGCCTAGAGCGGCACCAAGAGAGGTGAGATTGTTTAGGGCTTGTCCCCACTGCACGGTTTTTCAACTGGTTTTCGGTTTTGAAAGCCGTCTGCAAGCCGGCTGACAAACTTTGACACGGACCTCTATGGAAAATCCTTGCAGCGTTCCCCACTGCACAGATTTTCCGCCAGCGGTCCAAAAAACATAGAACATGTTCATTCTTCCGCCCGGTTTTCGGGCAGAATATGAACAAGTCTATGCGAAGTGGGAGGGCTTTTCTCCGTAAACAGCGGAGAAAAGCCGTCCCCCTGCGGCCGTGTGCACGGCCACAAAACAGAGCGAATACCGGTCGGATAATCCAACTGGTATTTGCTCTCTACTGTGGGGCCGTGCTCTTTGAGTAGGTTCCATCTGAACTGAGGCCACCTTGCCATTGGTAGATGTGCTCTCACAGTTTTGATCAAAATGTGCACTAATTGCCTCAGGTTTTCACATGTACTATAAACATCTGAAATATACTTTGAAATAATTCATATATTCAGTGTTTCTCTGTCTCTTGGCATCTGCAGAACTCTTGGTTCTTTTGTCTGAGTTTGCAAAACATTGCAGTTAGGGTATGTCCACACGGCGTATTGCTTACGCGCCGCAATACGCTGGCCAACTTGAACTTCTAAAGCATGGGGGATCCAGCCCCATTCACTGTCATTATCTACGGCGCGTTAGCGCCATGATGACGTGACATGTCACTTCTCTCTCCTGGCAGTGTACAATACGCATGTACGCCAGGGAAGATGGATGTAATTTATAGCTCTCTATGAGAGCTATGAATTACCGTAATTGCGGGGCGCATTATAGGAGTATTGAAACGCACATACATGCCGAAACGCACCCTACAGTTACGCTGTGTGAACATACCCTAACCATTGTCTATTCAGATGTATCTAAATAAAATAATGTATTTTATATATATACTTACAAATAGCTTTAAGACACATTTAAATATATAACCTCTAAATGATGGTTACAAAGTTACCAAATAACACCACTGTACAAGGAACCAATATCACCACACCTCTGACTGCCTGAGGCCTCTTTGCCCATTGGGCTCTTGGGCAACTGCCTAGTGTGTCCAATGGATACCGAGCTGTCAAGGAAAATAAGTGGGTAACAGCAGCTGTACGCATACGGCACAGAATTAAAGGGGTTGTCTCACTACATTGATTCATCCCACCTCTGTCCTGTTTCTTGGTTTCATTTTGAATCCAGGGGCGTGTTTACTAGGCTGCAGTAGAAGCCAGGTCTGTAGCTATAGCATCCAGTGCTGGCGGCCTATCAGGAGAGATCACACAGGTCTGTAGCTTTTAGCAACCAGTGCTGGCAGCCTATCAGGAGGATTAAAACAGGTCTGTAGCTATAGCAACCTGAGGAGTTGATGCAGCAAATACAAGAGGGGATATCTAGGAATAGGTAGGACACTGTTAATGGACACATATTGCAAAGTGACTTGTTTTTGCAAGATCTCTAACATAAGAAGCAGCAATCCTTGTAGTTAGACAACCCCTTTAAACCTCGGGGAGTAACAAGGTGCAGGGGGATTAGCAGGGCCATCTTTTCCATTGGGCACACTAGGCAGTTGCCCACAAGTATAGAGGCCCCAAGTGGTCTGTGTATGTCCCAGGAATACAAGAAACATACCCTGGATCCAGGGGCGTAGCTACAGGGGGTGCAGAGGTAGCAGTCGCTACCGGGCCCTGCAGCCTGAGGGGGCCCCAAAGCCCTCCTTCCCCATAAGAAAATACCAGCATTGTAAATGGAACACGGTAACTGGGGGGCCCCATTTCACTCTGCACTAGGGCCCAAGAGCTTGAAGTTACGCCTCTGCCTGGATCCCTTGGTTGGCTTTGCTTATTTAACTGTTTGTGTGTTTTTTGGACGTGCAAACAGTTAAAAACCATGGTGGAGAAGGGAGCTAAAGGCTCCCTGCTGTGCCAAATAGTCTTTTAGGCTGCAGGCTGGTGGGGCCCAGACATAAGTGGCGTGATAATATGGGTAGGCTTGGTGGGTCTCAAGGCATGGTCAAGTGTGATGCCAAATATTTGGGCAGGGCCCACTGCAGAGCTCTGCCCAGGGGCCCATAATTCTGTTAAGATGGCTCTGGGGACTAGTGCCGATTGTGGACCTTGTAGTTTGATTTTCTATGATGAATAGGCTTCCATACTGACAATGAAGAAGTTCTGTATCACAGGCTGAGGATACATTGTGTATTCTATGTTACACTTCACTTCCTTGTCTGATAAGACAATGTTTCTTATATTTTTTATTTCATTTCTATTGTTCTCGTCTTCGGTTTCACTTCCATTAATTTTAACTAAACCACCAGACATGCAGAACGCTGGGGAGGACAGCAGTGAAGCATATCCCATCAGCTAGTCTATACCGCAGTGATAAAGCACTTAGAAATAATATCAGCCTTCGTCACGCCTCCCATGTATCTCAGTGCTATACATTTCCCATACTCGTCTTATCCGATTACAGATGACACCACCATCTCCAATACATCATAGTCCAGTTCAGCGGGGATTAGCGGGATTGTGGGATTTTCTTAACCACAAATGATATGACATGAGTAATGGATCGAGTGAAGTGCACGAGTCTGGGCCCGTCACTGCGTTCACAAATGCTCAGACTGATTGGTTTTATTCTATATAGATTTACTCGGCGCTGATGTTCTGAGAACTTCAGAGAATTGCTTTCTCGAGGCTTCCATATTTCATATTTGCCTTGAGATTTATTAAAGATTTGCGGTGGCAGACTGTATAGGATTTGTAATTGTGATTCTTTTTAAAGTTATAGTATAAAACTACTAGAGTAAATATTGATGCCTTAGGCCTCGTTCACACGGCTTCTTTTGGGACGGATTGCAGCCGTATTGCGCGCCGTATTTGCGCTGCGGTACGGCTGGAATCCGTCCCTGTCATTACGGTAATCCACAGTTCTCATAGAGAACTATGGATTCCATCGCCCCTCCCCGCTCAGCGAATCCGCCGGGCGGGGAGATAAGTGACATGTACATTATCCCGGCGGGATAATGGCTGTCTATGGGGCCGGCGAGCTGCCGGCCCCGCCCCGTACACACGCCGTAATTGTGGGCGAAATCCGTCCCGCAATTACGCCATGTTAAGCCGTGTGAACATCGCCTTAGGGTCCAGATATTCTAAAAAATAACTTTTATTAAAACAATTACAAACCCATACAGGGTCAACAAAAACCTTACTTAAAAACAGTATTCTACATAAATAACTATAGTATGAGGAGCACCCGCCCCGAAAGGGGCGACCCCTAAAAACAATAGACTATACTGACAGACCACATACCAAAGTGTAAAAGTTGTGATACACAAAAACACCCTATATATCAAATAGCCTAGAGACAAACCCTATAATACAAAATGACACACATCCTCACACATCCAACACGTTTCCCTCACCAAATATGAGCTTAAAGAATGCCAGTTATATCATTAATACAAAAGTTCAAAAAGATAATGATGATATAAATAATGATGATATAATATAGCGTCCCTTACGTCCCTTAATGATATGTTGTACATAGGTCCTTAGGATCCTAAGGGAAGAGGATAATAACGCTATCCCAAAAAATGCAACGTGGAGATAAGATGTATAGCCATATATATATGTATATATATATATATGTATAGGCTTATTTATGTATCTGATATATGTTTAGTAAGTTTTGTTATCTGTAGGTTAATTGTTTTAATTGTATTAATAAAGTTATTTTCTAGAATATTGGCCTAAGGTCAATATTTTGTTAGTAGTTTTTGTAATATTCTTGTATGTGTATTTACTATTTTAGATTTCTACCTAAGAAATTTATTAGGAGTTTTTGTGGTTTTTCTTTTCTAAGTTTCATATCCACGTGTATGGGACACCTACAACCCTGAGTTGTGAAAGGGTTTCGAGTCCATTTTTACATGACTAAATGATGAAATTTGGGCACCTGCCACCGTTGTGAGTGTCGGGGATTTATACATGGAGCAAAAGGAAGAGGAGAATGGGGATCAAGGTATACCTCAGGTCGTTTTTACAATGTCCCACGCGTTGGTCAGGCCAAGATTACCCTCCGTCTGATACAGCGATAGTCCTTTCTTTAGGTCTTCTTGGGCGTATCTGTGAAACTTTACAAGAAAGCAAGAGGGGTGCAGTTATGTAGTCTGCAATCTAAGACATCACAAGCTACATCTTCAGTAGTGTAAGGCTATGTTCACACGGCATAATTGCGGTGCATACAGTACGGCCGCACTTACGCTGGGTGCTTTGGGAGTCGCGCCGATACGCGCGCACTCCCACGGCGCGGGGGGCCGGCAGCCCGCCGGCCCCACTGACATGCATTACTCGCGGCGGGTATTAGGCGCAAGTAATTGACATGTCGCTTATCTCCCCGCGCGTACAATACGATCGTATTGTACAAGCGGGGAGAGGAGGCGTAATCCATAGTTCTCTATGAGCATCTCGCTCGTATTGGAGCACAAATACAACACTAAATGCACGCCGAAATTTGCCTGTGTGAACATACCCTTACACATCATATTTAGACAAATGTCAAATTCAACCGCAACCTTAGCAACTCTATTTGGGTTCACCCACATCAAATTTTGGCAAAACTCACCTACAACTTACCCTAAGCCTAAATTGGGGTGAGGACTTTAAAGGGGTTAACTTACATTTCCAAAATGCTTCAAGTTGGGTGGGAGCCCAGACACAGCATCACTTCCGGTCTAACGTCACTTCTGAGTAATGCCGGACCGGAAGCAAGGCCTGACCTGGAACTCTAAATAAACATAAGTTTAAAGGGGTGTCTCACTTTCACAATTATTTGCTTTCAATATGTAGGGATAGTTAAATTCAAGATTTTTTCAAATACATTAGTCTTTTGATATTATCTCGGTAAGGAGATAAGAGAAATTTTATCTGCTCTGAATGCACACAGGTTTCTCTGGTTACCGTCCTGCTCTCCCTTCCTGATTAGACAGACAGCAAGGAGTGACATCACCACAGGACTGCCAGCAGCTTGAGAACAGAGCATGTTATCTCTAAGGGTATGTTCACACGGCATAATTTCTCTGCGCATTTTGCCGCATATTTGCACTCTAATACGGACGAGATGCGCACCGAAATTACGGTAATCCATAGTTCTCATAGAGAACTATGGATTACGCGTCCTCTCCCTGCTCGTACAATATTATACGCGTGGGGAGATAAGTGACATGTCAATTACTTGCGGCGAATATGCTCCGCGATTAATGCAAGTCTATGGGGCCGGCGGGCTGCCCCCCCCCCCCCCGTGCCGCGGGTGATACGTGCATATTAGCGCGATCTCCCGAAACACACAATGTACTGCGGCGCGTACAGTACATTGTGTGAACTTACCCTAACAAACAAAGGAGATTAATTACCTTTGATTGTTTACTTTGAGCTCTGTAGCCCTCTGCACTAAAGATTATGGGCGACATGTATGAATCTCGCCATGTCGGAGCGCATGTTTCCGGCGAAATTTGCGCCTGATTTATGTCTGTGCCGAGGTGCGCTCATACATGTTAAGTCCGCCGCGCCTCGCCAGTGTGTGGGGCGCAGAAGGGACTGCGCCTCATATTCGCCGCCCGAGGTAGTGCGATCATACATGCGGTGTAAAGTCCACCACGCCTCGCCAGTGTGTGAGGCGTAGTGCGGGACTGCGCCAAACATGTATTCCAATTCGAGACAGGCTGGAAAACAGCGAGAAATCATTAAAGATGTCCGTGCGGCATGGAGTATGAATCAAAAAATCGCCTTTATAAAGGCGTCAAACATTCTCTGAAAAAGAGCTCAAACCTACTAAAAGAATACATAAATAAAATCACTTTCCAAAAATCTAGAACGGCGCAACATCGGGAATTTGGATATTGAAAATTGCCGGGAAATACAGTAATTCAAATTGTGTAAGCTCTTCTCATTGGTCGGCATAAACCAGCCAATCAGAATAGGAGCGACAGTGAACCGTTATAACCTATGGAGAAGTATTGACCAATCAAAATCAAAGGCGGGACAGTTAATAATACAGTAAAAATGCCGAAAAGAGCTGATTGGTTGAGCTAGCAGGGGGCTTGGCTATCCCAGCCAATCAGAATAGGAGCGACAGGGACCCATTAAAACCTATGGAGAAGTATTGACCAATCAAATTAAAAGGCGGGACAGTTCAAAATACAGTAAAAATGCAGAAAAGAGCTGATTGGTTGAGCTAGCAGGGGCTTGGCTATCCCGGCCAATCAGAGCGCGAGCTACTTTCTCCCATTGTAGTCTATGGAGAGATGGGGGCACTGAAATCTCAGCGCCGTGAGGCATGGAGTATTAGTAAATAAATCGTTTTTATTAAGTGTAAAACCTTCTCTGTAAAAGAGCTTAAAACCTTCTATAAACAAACATAAATAAAATCCCTAAAAAACGCGTTTGTCGCCGAGACCGGCGCAACATTAGAATTGGGATATTCGAAATTTCCGGGAAATACAGTAATTCAAATTCTTTAAGCTCTTCTCATTGATCGGCAGAAACCAACCAATCAGAATAGGAGCGACACTGACCCATTATAAGCTATGGAGAAGTATTAACCAATCAAAGGCTTACGATATGATTTACTCTCAATTTTCTCATTAACTCTAGCAATGAGAACAAGATCTAAAAAAGAGATCTCGGACTCAGCTAAATGGAACGTGAATTTCAAGTTGAACAAATTTTGATTTAAATATTCCACAAAGGTAGGCACGGCAGATACATCTCCCCCCCCAGATAATCAGGAGGTCATCGATGTATCTGCCGTACCATACCACCGATTGAAGAAATCGTAAGCCTGTGTCTGGCAATACGATACTACATTATAAAAGCTTCCATCCACGTCATACACATAAAGCAATTCCTGTAGGCGAGATGACTCGGGCCAAAAGAAATTGCACTGATTCATTGTCTTATACAATTGAGGAAGAACAGATTCAAAACAGACTCAAAAATAGGGGTTACCCAAACTGGATATTAAAAAGAGCATCCAAAATTGTATCGCAAAAAAATCGCGATGAGATAGTTAACAAACATAGATGCAAAAATAGCAAATAAAACGAAAAAGCAATCAACAAATCTTCAGCTCCATACTTAGTTTTAAAATATAGTCAACAATATAAACAAATATGTAAAATAATTCGCACTCACTTACCGTTACTTAAGGAGGATGACATCCTAAATAAAATTTTGTCTCAGGGATGTAACAGTCTCAAAAAGATCTAAAACTTTAGGAAATATACTGTCTTCCCATGATCGGGTAAAAAAATCCCAACATACTTGGTTACATCACAAGGGATTTTATAAGTGTGGGGCGAACCAATGTAAAATGTGTAGAATAGCCAATCCGTGTCAGAATTTTCAGAATCCAGATACAGGGAAAATTTATAACATCATACAAAAAATTAATAGTAACACCACCGGGGAAGTTTACGTAATTATGTGCAAGCTTAGCAACATACTGTACATAGGCACCACAAATAGAAAATTAAATGTTAGAATATTGGAGCATTTAAACAATGTCACTAGAAAATCTTTTTTTTTTTTTTAACTGTATGTTTATTCAAATATTTTTCAATAAAGACATAAATGATGACAAATGGTATATCATTCTACAGTAACAGAAACTGTTGAACATAGTCAAGGACCACATAATCAGAAGACATAGCAACATACGTGTCTGGGAGCCATTATGTAATATGTAAACTATTATCAGGAAGGCCAAAGTCATAACATCTCTGGGCAGGGCAAAGCACCCGCTTCCTTGATTATTTAGCAAAGAGACTGGTGGCGTCTGATCATGGAAGGGCGGTACAGGAGAGTATCTGTCCGGCGAGATCGGAGACCAGAATGAAGATATGCCTGTGACCGCCCCACCATTTCGGGAATGTACCTCGTAGAGGTAGTAAGCTGACATGTTGCCCCGAACAGCATAAACCAATGAGATATCATTTTTTAGCAATACTGGACTAAGGCTAGTATATCTTTACGTACAAAATCTAATGTTGCGAAACATGTCATTGAGAAACATAATAGTAATATTAGCTCATTGCAGGTTTTTGGAATAGAAAAGGTATTCAAGTCCAATAGGGGAGGTAATTTGGAACAAAAACTCCGAGACAGAGAGGCCATGTGGATTTTTTCTTTGAATACCACATTTCCAAATGGCTTAAATCATAAAAGGGAAACATTATGTCATTACTAAATTATATTGCAGCTTTTAATTGGTAGTCAGTAGCGTGTTTGTATCAGCTTTTTTGACTGTTATACTTAGGTATCAACATTGTCAAATTATTTCTCCTATATTTGATAGAAATATCTCCCGCCTTCCTTTCTTTCTTTTCCCCTTTTATTTAATTATTTTTTGTTGTAATAGTCTTGGTGGCGAACTTGTGAACACCTGTCTGGAGATATCTGCCAACATTGACTTTTTCTGAGTTCGCCTTTTCTAAGTCCGTCTTTTTTTCAACTGCGCATGTCCGTTTTTTGCCCTTGCCAGGTTAGCGGTAATTTAGCATTGCGCATGCCCGGACTTGTTCTGTTACATCACGTCCGGTCATCTGACCGGACTTTCAGAACGGTGTGATGCATTTGTCGGCGTCCTCAGTTTGTTGGCGTTATACTCTACACAGGTGAGTAAATGGTTTTACGTCATGAATGTTTTAATTTATGTGTGTATATAGCTAGAACTATTCTTTTGACTAGCTATGCCATGAGTAAGGGTACGATGTATTTGAAACGCATCGGTTCGTTTCGTGTCTAGGAGTTAGCAGTATTTGCTGTCACCCTGTCTCACGAGGACACATCTGTCTTTGCCCACGGGCACCAATAAATTGGTGATTTTATCATTTTTTGAATTTCTCTTATGCCTCCTTTCGCTGGTCCAACCGTTATTTGAACTCAAGCGATTCTCTATATTGCAATTCCTGATGTTGCGCCGGTCTCGGCGACAAACGCGTTGTTAGGGATTTGATTGATGAATGTTTATAGAAGGTTTCAGCTCTTTTTCAGATAATATTAGACACCTAATAAAAAAGATTTTTTTATTCATACTCCATGCCGCACGGCGCTGAGAGCCGAGATTTCAGTGCTCCGATCTCTCCATTGACTACAATGGGAAAAAGTAGCTCGCGCTCTGATTGGCCGAGATAGCCAAGCCCCCGCTAGCTCAACCAATCAGCTCTTTTCTGTCTTTTTACTGTATTTTGAACTGTCCCGCTTTTGATTTTGATTGGTCTATATTTCTCCATAGGTTATAATGGGTCCCTGTCGCTCCTATTCTGATTGGCTGAGATAGCCAAGCCCCCGCTAGCTCAACCAATCAGCTCTTTTCTGCCTTTTTACTGTATTTTGAACTTTCCCACCGTTGATTTTGATTGGTCAATACTTCTCCATAGATTATAATGGGTCACTGTCGCTCCTATTCTGATTGGCTGGTTTATGCCGACCAATGAGAAGTGCTTACAGATTTTGAATTACTGTATTTCCCGGCAAATTCCAATATCCTAATTCCTGATGTAGCGCCGTTCTATATTTTTGGAAAGTGATTTTTTTTTTACTTTTTTTTTTTTTTTGGGAAGGTTTGAGCTCTTTTTCTGTTAATGTTTTACACCAAATAAAGACGATTTTTTTGGGGAATCATACTCCATGCCGCACGCCGCTGAGAGACGATATTTCTTTTGCGATCTTCTTCTATATGTTTCCTCTCATGTTCCGTTCTCGCTTCACTTCACCTCCGCCGGATCATTTAGACCAGAATCAACTAGGTCTGCCTGTCGGAGCTGGCGAGCGCTGCAATGCGGCGCACTTTGCCGAGCCGCGATCGTACATGCCTCAGAGTTTTCGAGTGCACCGTGTCCCGCCCCGGAACGCCTACACCGCGCCCATTGCACGCCCCTTCATGTGAGGCGCAGCCGAAAGTGGTGAAGGCTGCAACTAACATTGCATCCCTGTATCCGACAGGGGATTCGAGCCGGTGAGGCGCAGCCGAGAGTGGCGAACGCTGCGCCTAACCTCGCATCCCTGCGTCCGACAGCGGATTCGAGCCGGTGAGGCGCAGAATACGCCAGAAAACAGGCGTAAATCCCGTTCATACATGTCGCCCTATATCTCCTGCTCTCAAGTCAGTGCAATCAGAAGAGCTGGGCATACAGAGCTGATATGCTGATCACTACTATAGAACCACCCACAGCCTAACCAGGAAGAGTGAATCTGAAGCTGCCTGTTGCTCTTTGAAACAGCATGGTGAGACAACACCTTTAACTCTCAAAATCTGTAAAAAAAAATAAATAAAATACCCTAATTCCAATTTAGGGTTAGGTATAGGGTTGGCATTAGGGTTAGAGCTAATGAAAAAAAAATTCAATAATACCAAGGACTTCAAGGTGGTTTTCTTAAGACCAAGTGTGTGGAAGAATAAGAAGACTATGGGCGGCATGTATGAAATTTGGTGTTTAAACGCCAACTTTCATGCGCATAATAATAGCCTAGAATGCACCTGATTTATGAACCCCCTCTACAGTGGGTCATAAATCAGGCGCATTGTAGCACTTGTACGACATTTCTGGCTCAGGTAAACCTCTTTGAAAGTGCTCTACCTGTTCCAGCAGTAATGTGCCTAGAAATGGCGTAGTGAAGCTATAAATCTATAGCTTAGGAAGGTTCTAGTGCGTCCCACCTCCCGCACGCCCCCGAAATCAGGCGCATTACAAAGTGCTGCTTGCACTATGTAACGCACCTGATATTGGTGTACGGACCATTTAAAAATGTATCGATCGGGGCTGCGCTGTATATCGGGCTGAAAAGACGCCAGATATCTGGCGCAGCCCTGTTCATACATGTCCCCATATGTTTTTAGGGCTTGCGACATCTCCTAACATGTCCTTCTTAGTTAATATGTTCTCTATAAAATAACAAATGTATGACTGAATCAGTTGGATGGTTGTTACCATTCTAGTCTACAAATGGGTATGTCCCTGTCCACCCTGGCTGTCAACACTGATTGGACAATGTCAGACTGTGCAGGCACACCCCCCCCATAGGTAACACCCATGTGACAGATTGGAAATGAATGTCTAGGAGGAATAACAGAGGAACAGCACAGCACAGAGTGATAAGGGAAGAGGCTCCAGAATTGTTATATTACAGGGAACACAAGGATTTACTACAACAGAACTGTCAGGAATGGTCACAGGTTCTCTTTAGATGCCCTATGTAATAGAGGAATCTCACTCTTGAGGATACTTGTCTATTGGCTAGATAAGAGAGACGCTACAAAGAGCATCTCCTACTTTGGAGGAATTGGCACTCCCATGCTATGCCAACAGTCTAATCATTTTGATGTGTAAGGGCTTGTCCCCACGGTAAGGATTATTGGTCGGATTTTCAGACGGTTTGCGGTTTTAGAAACTGTCTGAAAACCGTCAAGCAACGCTCCCCCTTAGACTTTAATAGAAAATCCGTGCAGCAGTCCCCAAGGAACGGATTTTCCACCGGACTGTTTTTGACACCGCCGGCGTTCTTCCGCTCGGTTTTCGGACAGAACATGAACATGTGGGTGTGAAGGGGAAGGGCTTGAGTCCATAAACAGCAGAGAAAATCCATCCCCCTGCGTGCCAAAAAAAGACAAAATACCAGTTGGAAAATCTGAAAACCTGGTATTTGGTCTTTGCTGTTTAAACGCACTCTAATGCTTCATTTCTAAAGAGGCGATGATGTAGATGAATGAAACAATTGCTTCTGACAAGATGATACGATCGCTGGGGGTCCTAACAGAGGGACTCCATGGGGTCTCCTCAGGACACCGTTCTAACAAAAGAAGGGATTGTCTAGAGCAGGCAGGAGCAAAGCTATCAGGGTGCAGAGGTTGCATTTGCTACCGGTTTTCGCAGCCTGAAGGGGCCTAGAAGCCCTTCTGCCACATAAGAAGACACCAGCATTGTAAATGACACATGGTACCTGAGAGGCCCCATTTCACTTTTTGCATTATGGCCCAGATGCTTCAAGTTACGCCTCTGAGAGCAGGCCTGCACAACATGCGGCCCGCCCAAAAATTTCTGGTGGCCCGCAATCCGTCCTGCAAAGGGGCAGGACTTGTGCAGACCCAACTCCAAAATGGGTAGTCCTGGTTGATTTGGCGGTGGTCCTGACCTGTTTGAGGGCAGTCCAGAGGCGTTTCCAGGTGTTCTATTGGTGTTCTTGGTCAATCCAGGGGCCTTCCTGCGGGATTTTTGCCATCACCTCCTGCCAAGTTGTGCAGCTCTGGCCTAGAGCAATCAACCCCTTTAATTGTTGACAAATGGTCTTTAAAAACTCTCTTCTGTCCATCTCAGCTCTTTTCACAGTTCCGGAGCTATATTGCGATGACTAGAATTGTGCCCCCTGACCTCTAGATAAAATCAGAGTCTTATCTGAGTAGGACACATTGCTGGACCATAGCAATGAAAACATCAACACCAGAATACATCTTAAAAGGGTCAGTAAATCCCCATTAATATTTGCTGGTCCAATAAAGCATGGCTGTTTTCTTCCAACACCAATGTCAGTCTGCAGGATAGGAGCGGTATGGCAACTCAGTCTATTGACTTCAATATAGCTGAGCTGCAATCAAAGGCGTAACTTGCAGCTCCTGGGCCCTAGTGCAAATAGTGAAATGGGGGCCCTCCGCTACCATGTGCCATTGACAATGCTGTGGAAGAAAGGCCTTTTAGGCCCCCTCGGGCTGCAGGGCCCGGTAGCGGCTGCTACCTCTGCACCCCCTATAGCTACGCCCTTGGCTGCAATACCTGACACAACCTATGGACAGGTGTGGTGCTATACCTAGCAGAAGCAATATTTTTCTAATACTTTACCACCCAGTTAAAGCCAGAATAAAGGAACACATTGTATTCAAACCGAAAGTCATTACTGTGCGTTTCTCAGGACCTTGTGCAAAATATTGGCATCTCTTTTTAAAAGCAATTTTCCAAAATGATCTGCGATGTCACGTCTTGTAAATTTGACGGCCGGATGAGATCTTTCACATATGGGTTTTCAAGGGTCATAAAATGTCATTTTGCTTTAGTGTGAGTCTAACAAAATCGTATTCAGAAATCATTATGAAATAGAAGCCGGGCACTTACATTCTCGTTGTATGTGAAGAATAGCACCATGCTGATTATTTCAAGGAGGAAGATGATCAGTAACACCACAAAGAACTGACGGAAGAAGAAAGGGAGACATTTTTATCCATTTATATATTACACGTAGCATCATTATAGCGGCTGTAGCTATCTATAACACACACAAGCTTCTAATGTCATTTGGTGCCCAATTATCTCTATGTATGAACAGTCAGGACCAGAGGGTACAGGGTGCACATGCCCCGGGGCCTCTGTCATCTATGAGCCATCATGATTTATCTCAACATGATGTGCAGCAGGAGCCAAATAGAAGTTCCTGAGGCACCAACAAGGGTGGATATACCATAGCTGCCCACTACACAGTGGCTGCATCTTGAGCAAAGTGGGCAAGCTTGGACTGGCCCACTGGGGAACAGGACAAACCCCGGGGAGCCCCTAGACATGATGGGCCCTTGAGATTGTGGGGCCTCTGACAGGGAAACCGGGGTTGCTTCCATGAACGGGACGTCAAAAAAAACCCAAGGGACCAATGAGAAAATATGGCCCTGCTCCTAGTGACTAAACATAAAAAAGGAAAAGGCTTAAAAAAAATTTTTTTTTAGTTTTTAAAATGGTAAAAAAAAATAACAGAACAATGCGTTCACCAAAAGGCTTCATCAGTTTTCTCAACGAGGAAGAACACTTGGGGCCACTGTTGAAAACCCTTTGTCTAAAATCATTTTTGGGCCATAGAACTTATGGGCCAAAAGTGATTTTGCCAAACAGTTTCAACAGGGCCCTTAAAAGGGGGTTGTTCACTCCCCCGGGTTTAAATCTATCATCCGTTTTTTGGTTTCTTTGAATTGGGGGTTTTTTACGGCTTTTGCTAGGCAGTAAAAGCCGGGTCGTAGCTTAAGCAACCAGTGCGGCAGCCTACGGAGGTCATACGGTCTGTACCTATAGCCCACCATTTCAGCCTATCAGGAGAGATTGAACGGGGTCTGCAGCAAAGCGCCCAGCTTTTTCACCACGGGAGATCAAACGGGTTCTGTGCTTAGCAACCATGCTGGCAGCCTTCGGAGATATTGAACAGGTCTGTATTTTTATAGGGGACCAGCGCGGGGCACCCAAAAGGAGAGCTGGGAAGGGTCTGTGCTATGCAACCTAGGGGAGTTTAGCAGCCCCAAAAAAGGGGGTATCGGAAAAGGTAGGACACGTTAAGGGCAATATTTCAAAGGATTTTTGCTAGTCTTTGAATAAAAAAACCCAATCCTTTAGTGGACAACCCCTTTTAAAATGAAAAATCCCAACGGTACTTATTCCCTACAATCATTTTTTCACAGAATTAAAAAAGCAATGCAAAAAGGATAAATCCATGCCTCAGTTTGATGAAACATAACAAAAAACCCAAAAAGAAACATAAAAGTATCTTTAAAATATAAGGTGTAAAATAATATATTATTTAAAAATAAGAATGACATACATAAAATATGTTAAAAGGGTGTTATCGTTTCATTAAATGGTCTTCAGAATGGGGGGGATGAAAAAACAACTTTTTGCAATTGGATGTCATTGCAACGCGCTTTTTTTTTCCCTGTCCCTTATCTTGTGTTTTTTTTTTACATTATCCAGTGCGGGTCTGACCCCCCCTGATCCCTCCTCCTTGCTTTTCACTAGCTGAAGCTTTTTTAATTCTATACAAGCCCCGGGTCGATTCAGGAGCTGTGTCTCTGACTCAGAGTTGGGGGGGCCCTAGCATTTTCTGTCCCACACCTAGCGAAACGACTGCAGCAGATTTTACAATGAGAAAAATGACAGTTTTGCCCTGTGTAAATCCCGCATACACGCAGATCTTGCGTTCTTAGAAAGCTGTATTTTTCTCCCGCTGTGAGGGAGACGTGCTCAGATTAGATTGAAAAGCAGCCTGTGGTATGATAAAAGCTCTTATAAAAATAAGACTGATAGGGAGAGACACCCCCGTGATATGTGGATCAGAGGGGGGGGGGGGGGAGTCTAGGCCAGCATGAAGGGGGATATTTCATCCAGCTGGGAGGGGGAAAAAACGCCCCTGCATTTACAGAGTGGGAAGCTAAAGCATGTAATCAAAGTAAGGAAGCGATACATCCCCTTTAAAATAGTAAAAAAAAATAGTAAGATAAAATAGTAGTGATGTTCTGCGGATGTAAATAACGTTCTACAGCAATACCGATAAAGTTGCTATTTGATAATGAGACAAAATACATAAGAATCTAATCAAGTATTAATAGTAGTGAGATGCTATAACTTATGAACAGATAGTAGATTGTAATGACATTCTGCCTTGGGTTGTAGCATTCTGAGAGCCAAGTGCGCCACTCGCCTACTTCAGAACTCCCATTAATTTCAATGGGAGATTCCCAATCCACCTTTCCATTCAAAACTGATTGGTTTTGGGGCTCATTCTTGAGATAGCTACAGGTGCTAGCTGTAGGACCCGGACCTATCATACACTAATGGCACATCCTACTGAAAGACCCTTTCAGGCTATGTCTACACAGCAAGCTAAAGTAATCTTTTTTTTGGCGGTTTTAGGATCCTAAAACCGCTGAAAATCCGATGGTTTTGCTTGCCCATAGACTTTAGGAGAAAAACCAATCAGTAGTCTACACAGGTCGATTTTTTACCGATCGGTTTCTGGCGCCGGCGGTTTTAGCAACATGTTGGAAAAACTGCCGGCGCAGGGCGGTTTTCCGGCGGTTTCTTGTACATTCTATAGTACGGCTGACGGAAACAAACTAAAACCGACCACAGTTTTTGCATAAAACGTGACAAAAACCGCGATCTTGCATCGGACAAAAAACGTTCGACTTTCCGACGGTTTTTGTACTACGCTGTGTGGCCCCAGCCTTAAAGGGGTTGTCTCACTACATCGATTCCTCTTACCTCAGTCCTGTTTTCTTGGTTTCATTTTGAATTCAGGGGCGTTTACTGGCTTCTACTAGGCTGCAGTAAAAGCCAGGTCTTGTATGTTCTAAATAATCGACAACCATGCTGGCAGCCTATCAGAAAAGATTGAACATGTCTGTAGCTATAGCGACCAGCGCTGGCAGCCTATCAGGAGAGACGGAACAGGTCTGTAGCTATAGCAACCAGCGCTGGCAGCCTATCAGGAGAGATGGAACAGGTCTGTAGCTATAGCAACCAGTGCTGGCAGCCTATCAGGAGAGATGGAACAGGTCTGTAACTATAGCAACCAGCGCCGGCAGCCTATCAGGAGAGATCAAACAGGTCTGTAGCTATAGCGACCAGCGCTGGCAGCCTATCAGGAGAGATCAAACAGGTCTGTAGCTATAGCAACCAGTGCTGGCAGCCTATCAGGAGAGATCACACAGGTCTGTAGCTATAGCAACCAGTGCTGGCAGCCTATCACGAGAGATTGAACAGGTCTGTAGCTATAGCGACCTGAGGAGCTGATGCAGCCCATACAAGAGGGGATATCTAGGAATAGGCAGGACACTGTTAATGGACACATATTGCAAAGTGACTTGTTTTTGCAAGATCTTTAACATAATAAACAATCCTTGTAGTGAGACAACCCCTTTAAACCTAAAGTCTATTTTATGTCCATTTGCTTTTATCATCGTTCCCCTATTGATAACTTGGATGAGGCAGATTGCAGAATTTGTTAAAGAGGGAACTGAAAGTAGGTCCAGGAAATGGTCTACCACTATAAGTTCAGACAATCATTTACATATGACGGTGTGTCTGCTACTAACAGACCAGAAAACCACAGCAAAAGCCACTATAGAAAGTGAATGGAGATCTAAAATGTTCACAATGTGAATGACATTTCTTTTGTGTGAAACGCGTTGTTCTGTTATTTTTATTTACTGTTTTAAAACTAAAAAGATCTTGTTATTGCCTTTATCCTTTTTTAATTTTAATCTACTAGGAGACGAGTGCCATATGTCTCATATTATCCCATAGCTCATCTTTTGTTGACGGTCTCTGTCTCTTAAAAGCAGACCCAGAGCTGCCAAGCCCAGAGGTCCAACATTTTCAAGTGCTATATACATGAGTAAAAAAAAAATTTTTAAAAAGCAATTAAAAACTTACGGTAAGGAGAAGACACCTGTGTTCTGTCACGGCACCGAGACACCCAATGAAGCCCACCACCATTATCACTGATCCTGTCACCATGAAGAGGCTGGCGGCGGAAAGGGATGGGAAAGAAATGGAGAGGGTGGCAAACTTTCCCTGGGTAACAGCCAACCAGACTCCAACTCCAAGGATCCCACATCCTCCAAGCTGCAAGAAAAGGAAGAAAATCTCAGAAGATACAGCAGACAATTTACACCTAAGATAAATCTATAACAATTCTAGAGATGTAACTTAAAGGGAACCTGTCACATAGGTTATGCCCCCCTTACTGAGGGCAGCACAAGCTAGTGTCAGACCTGCTGTTCCCAGCACTGTGTCCCTTATTCTGTAAGATGCAGCATTTTTTAGAGCATTTACCCTTTATATCTTATTCATGAGCAGGTGTTACCCCGACCCACCAAAGGCTAGCCCCGCCCACTGACAGTTATTCACATGTTTCTACCTATTCAAAGTAATAGGTTTATCAGTTGAGGTGGGCAGGGCTAGCCCCAGGTGGGCGGGGTTTGAAAAAACTGTCTCTTTGAATGACTCTTCTGGCTGAAAACTGCAGATTTGAGCATTAAATACACGAAAACTCCAGCATCTTACAGATAAGGGACACAACATGGAAACGCAGGTCTGAAAACTAGCTTGTACTGTCCTCAGCAAAGGGGCATCATTATGTGACAGGTTCTCTTTAAATACCCGAAAATTCCAGCATCTTACAGAATAAGGGACACAGCGCTGGAAACAGCATGTTTGAAACTAGCTTGTGCTGCCCTCAGCAAGGGCGGCATAACCTATGTGACAGGTTCTCTTTAAAGGGAACCTATAACATTGAACATGTTACCTGATCTGCGGGCAGCAGATTATAGAGCAGAAGGAGCTGAGCAATTTGATATATGATTCTATGGGGAGGGATTCAGTGGAACTTGTATTTCATTCATTTATATCCCTGGTTATTTGGGGTAGAGGAGTCCAATAGGAGGAGTTATCAGTGATTGACAGCTATCTCAGTATGCACACATAGAAGGAAGGCTGTCAATTACTAATAACACCGCCTACTGGACTCCTTTACCCAGAATAAGCAGGGAAATACACTCACCGGCCACTTTATTAGGTACACCTGTCCAACTGCTTGTTAACACTTAATTTCTAATCAGCCAATCACATGGCGGCAACTCAGTGCATTTAGGCATGTAGACATGGTCAAGACAATCTCCTGCATTCAAACCGAGCACAGTATGGGGAAGAAAGGTGATTTGAGTCCCTTTTGAACGTGGCATGGTTGTTGGTTTGCCCAGAAGGGCTGGTCTGAGTATTTCAGAAACTGCTGATCTCCTGGATTTTCACGCACAACCATCTCTAGGGTTTACAGGGGATGGTCCAAAAAAGAAAAAACATCCAGGGGGCGGCAGTCCTGTGGGCGGAAATGCCTTGTTGATGCCAGAGGTCAAAGGAGAAGGGGCAGACTGGTTCAGCTGATAGAAAGGCAACAGTGACTCAAATAGCCACCCGTTACAACCAAGGTAGGCAGAAGAGCATCCTGAACGCACAGAAACGGCCAACTTTGGGGCAGATGGGCTACAGCAGCAGAAGCCCAAACACCGGGTCCACTCCTTCAGCTAAGAACAGGAAACTGAGGCCCCAATTTGCCCAAAGCTCATCGAAATTGGACAGTAGAAATTGGGAAAAACGTTGCTGGTCTGAGGAGTTCTCGATTTCTGCTGCGACATTCGGATGGTAGGGTCAGAATTTGGCGTCAACAACATGAAAGCATGGATCCTCCTGCCTTTGTATCAACGGTTTCAGGCTGGTGGTGGTGGTGTCATGGGTGGGGGAATATTTTCTTGGCACTCTTTGGGCCCCTTGGTACCAATTGAGCATCGTTGCAACACCTTGTGGAATCTATGCCACGAAGAATTGAGGCCGTTCTGAAGGCAAAAGGGGGTCCAACCCGTTACTAGCATGGTGTACCTAATAAAGTGGCCGGTGAGTGTAAATGAATACAATAAAAATTCAAGTGAATCTTTTAACACGAAACTGTATATTATTCTTCTCATCTCCTTCTCCTTTATGACATGCTAAAAGCAGATCAGATAACATGCTTAATGGGACAGGTTAGTTACATAGGTTTTGCCCATAATTGTGACTTAGATAACATTTTATTAGTAATCAATGCAGAAATCCAGGTGATTCCAAATGTTCCACACACTTTTTTCTCCCAGCACTGTGGATGTTTACTCAATGTGCTCAATATAAGACATGTGCAGTAACGTAGTTTGTAGTTTACTAGTTAAATTTTGTTTGTCGATAATTGTGACTTAGATAATATTTTATTATTAATCATGGCAGCAAGCCAGGTAACCCAAATGGCTCACTTCATTTCTCTTTTCTCCCTGCACTGCAGATGTTTACTCAATAAAAGACATGTACGGCATAGCTGTTTATAAGTTACTTTGGGTACATTGTTTTTGTCTATAATTGTGACTTAGATAATATTTTATTAGTAATCAATGCAGTAATCCAGCTAATACAAATGGTTCACTTCCCTCTTTTCTTCTTGCACTGCAGATGTTTACTCAATATGCTCACTAAAAGACATGAACAACACAGCTGCTTCTAAGTTATTAGTTTAGGTATATTGTTTGAGTGTATAATTGTGACTTAGATAACATTTTATTAGCAATCAATGTAGTAATCCAGGTAATACAAATGGTTCACTTCCCTTTCTTCTCCCTGCACTGCAGTTGTTTACTCATTGTGCTCAATAAAAGACATGAACATTAAAGTTATTAATTTAGGTACAATGTTTTTGTGTATAAATGCTCCACACACTTTTTTCCCCCAGCACTGTGGATGTTTACTCAATGTTCTCAATAAAAGACATGTGTAGTAAAGTTGTTAGTAATTTACTTGTTAAATTTTGTTTGTCGATAATTGTGACTTAGATAATATTTTATTATTAATCACGGCAGCAAGCCAGGTAACCCAAATGGCTCACTTCATTTATCTTTTCTCCCTGCACTGCAGATGTTTACTCAATAAAAGACATGTACGGCATAGCTGTTTGTAAGTAACTCTGGGTACATTGTTTTTGACTATAATTGTGACTTAGATAACATTTTATTAGTAGTCAATGTAGTAATGCAGGTAACACAAATGGTTCACTTCCCTTTTTTCTTCCTGCACTGCAGATGTTTACTCAATGTGCTTAATAAAAGACATGTACAGCATAGCTGTTTGTAAGTTATTAGTTTAGGTACATTGTTTTTGTCTATAATCGTGACTTAGATAACATATTTAATAGTAATCAGTGCATTAATCCAGGTAATCCAAATAGTTCACTTCGCCTTTGTCTCCCTGCACTGCAGATATTTACTCGATGTGCTCAACAAAAAAAACATGAACTGTTTGTCTGTAAGTTATTAGTTTAGTTACATAGGGCCACATATATGAACACTGTCTGGGTCAAAAGACTTTCTTTGTTGCCCATAGCAACAAATCAGAGATCCCCTTTCATGTCATATAATGCTCTGAAAAAAATTAAAGGGGGGCTCTGAGCAATGGGCTTAGACCTAGTAAGCCTTAGACCTAGACAGTTTTCATACATGTTCTCCATTGTTTTTATCTATACAGGCAGGACCCAGGTTACAAACGGGATAGGGACTGTAGGTTTGTTCTTAAGTTGAATTTGTATGTAAGTAGGAAGAGGTAAATTTATTAAATGTAACTCCAGCACAGAAGTTTTTTTTTTTTTTTAGTTTTGGATCGTGCAGGGAAGGGTTTTTACATTTGTTTTACTGTCTATGCCCCTGTTAAGAAGATTTTCACCCTATTTTCACCTCATGTGCTGCTGTGACATGCTGGAACTTGTCGTTCCACAGCTACTATCTGCTATGGAACATGGAACTACAACTGCCAGCATGCCCCATCAGTGCAGGGAAGGGTTTTTACATTTGTTTTACTGTCTGTGCCCCTGTTAAGAAGATTTTCACCTTAATTTCACCTCATGTGCTGCTGTGGCATGCTGGAACTTATCGTTCCACAGCTACTATCTGCTATGGAACTACAAGTGCCAGCATGCCCCAGCAGTCTCTGTTTGTAAATAAGGGGACAGATGTAAGTCGCAAGGGTGTAAGCTGAGGACTGCCTGTAATTGGGACTTAGATAAAAATTTTATTAGTAATCAAAACAGAAATATAGGTAATTCTGAAAGGTTCACTTACTTTTTCTTACAACCATATATACTCTAACTTCTACAGACACAGCAGTCGTCTGTCAATTTATGCCCCAAAGACCAACGGCAATCATAAAAATTATTTTCAACGAAATGTATGCAGAGAGCTTGAAGAGTATGGCTGTGAATTTCATGCTTCGGTGCTTGCACAGTAAACTTAATAAACACCTATCGAGCTTCCAGCGGTATGAGCAGTAATTCTAATCAGGCTTCCTGCACCATTTCCAATATTTTATAATGACTATCTGGTGATTATTTCAAGGAAAAAGTCATTACTAAGGGGCTTTTAAGCCGTTTTTCTTTTTCGCTTTAAATCTCGAAGCAGCAAAATTTATATTATTTTTTTTTTAACTTGCACGGTTAAATATAACGCTCTTCTTCAAAAGAGGGGATAATTAAAGGAAAGCCGCACCTATGCACATTGGCTTTATTATGCTCTGTATTGAAACTGCTTTATGCTCCAGACAGCAAGCAATTAGGTCTCCAGTTTCAGATTATGTGCAGTGTATAGCCCCATTGCACAAAAGACCATACTGTATGTAATGGAGAAAATATACTCAATTTCCTACTTGGAAACCATCAACAAGGAGGCTAGAAATAGTTGACAGATTTTGTTATGGACTGTATGGCTCAAATTACTACCTTAGGCTATGTCTACGCAGGACAGGATTACAGTCTGATTTTTAGGCGGGTTCGGTATTTAGAGTCCGCAAAAATCCGATTGTAACCCGGTGCCCATAGACCACAATAGAAAATCGGAGCTGTAGTTTACACAACACGGATTTTCTTCTGTGGGATTTCTAAACCGCCGGCCCTCCATTGGAAGACAGAACATGTTCTATCTTTTGTCAGACTCCTGTTGGATTCCCAAACAGTCAATGTACTGGGTCAGAGGGAAATCCGAAACCCGTGCCAAGAACCACGGTACGGTGATGTTAAAATGTTGTCGGATTTTGAAAGGCATTTTAACATTTGCTGTGTAGACATAGCCTTATACTCAGAGGTGTCACTTAAAGTGGTTTTGTCGTTAGAAGCTTTCGTAGACTTGAGCTATTTCTATCTGTTTCAGTTTCAATCCAGGGGCGAGACTCTTCTCTCAGTAGGTGTGCCTCTCCTGCCAGGAGGCGTCTCCCTTCACTGAAAAGTTGTGACATCATCATTCTGTGTTAGCAGGGGAAAGGAGAGGACATCAGCTTTGCAGGCCACCTGCTATGCTTCTGGCTGCAGATCTGTCAGCTCGCTCTCATGCTGCACAAGCTCCTTGTAACCAGTACCTCTGCATTGGTGTAAGCAGTCATACACACAGCCTGAACTGATGAAACTAGTGTGAGAAATGCTCTCTGCCCCCCTCTGTTATCAGGCAGGAGGTAGAGCAGACTGTATAAGTCTGTTATATGGGGGAAGCACAGGGTATAAGACTGTGTTACATGAGGGGAGAGTGGATCTAGCAGTTAGATACTCAGTATTTGCCCAGATCCTATACATAGAACTATCGCTGGAGACCCATCACATAGAGAGGAGCTGAGACAGCCATCATTATTTGGACCCACAGCCATCTCAGGCAGCTCGTTTCTCACAGCTCAGAGGGGAGTTAACACAGTGTGTGCAGGCAGCCAATCAAAGCGCAGGGGGAAGTTTCGTATTCGGGGGCGTGTCCCAACAGGCTGAATGAAATATCAGTCAGCCAATCACAGAAAAGGGGGCGTGTTCAGCAGCTGCACAGTTTAGCTCATATCTACTATACTAAATGATTTAGGTAATGCAAACCAATTACAAAAGTGCCTATTTTTACTGTCCCCATCATTAGAGATATCATCTTTGTAGCGAGAAAACCCCTTTAAAGGTGTGTTTCCCATTTCACACTTTGGTGGCATATCATAATAGGATATGCCATCAAAAGCTAATGGGTGCGGAACCCATCTCTGGGACCTGCACTTATCTCGGGAACAGGCCCCTGAAAATCTCCACTCAGAACAGAAAACTGATCAGGGGTGTAACTATAGGGGGTGCAGAGGTAGCAGTCGCTACTGGGCCCTGCAGCCTGAGGGGGCCCAAAAGCCCATCTGCCTCATAAGAAGATACCAGCATTGTAAATGGCACATAGTAGCTGGGGGGCCCATTTCACTTATTGCACTAGGGCCCAGGAGCTTCAACTTCTGACTCTGGAACTGGTTACGCTTGCGCACAATTCTCCATTCTGTTCTATAGGAGTTCTGAGTACAGGGGAGCGCTGTGTTCGGCTAGACGCTGCACTCCCACTGAACAGAACGGAGAGTCATGCACAAGCGTGACTGGCTCTACAATCTGTGCGGAAACTTTCATGGGCTCATTCCCAAGATAGTGGAACCTGCACTGAGATGCCATCAAAGTGCAAGATGGGATCACCCCTTTTAAGAGATCTCCTGATAGGTCTGTTTTACTTAACTAATGGTTTCCCTTTTAAACCCCCCCCCCCAATTGGTAACACCCAGTTAACAGATTCAGTCATTTTCAGTAGGAATAACAGAGGAACAGAGTTAGAAATGTAGATGCTCCAGAATTGGCATTTCAAAGGGAACATAAGGGTATATACTAAAACAGAGGAACAATCCCAGGTCACATGTAAAGCTCTTGGGGTTCAATGCAAAATCTTTAACCAACCATTAGCCTTTTATAATATTGGCGGCTTTTTTACATGGCAGAGGAACTTGAGGGTTTTGGGCCCTCCTTAGGCACCAATGCTTGGGCGTAACTGTTATCTCTGTTACCCCTAGCGCTACGCCTTTGCTTGTGCTCACTTATACATGGATGTCTATAATGCCTAATTCCCTAATTTTTCTATTCTGTATTAATCTGTTAATGAGCCAAGTAGCAATGGCTCCAATGGGTATTAAAAAATTAACGAGCCAATTACTCCTACGGCACATTCACAGCACTCAGAGCACTGAAGAGAGATACATAATGACATCATTATCAATCACTATCCAATAACATGCTTGCTGATGGTTTCCAGGTAGCAAGAAACTATTTTCTATCACCAACTGGAAAAGTTAAAAAGCAATAAAAGGTAATAAAGATACACGATAAACCTACATAGTCCGGGTGCAGATTTCCTCCATCTTCCAAATCATGTAAGGAAATAGACATACAGATGAAACCAGAAGTTTCCATCCACTATGGTTTTTCTCACTCTCTGACATGAAATCAGAATAAACCTTCCCCGTTTTAGGTCAATTAGGAACCAAAATTATTTATAATTGACAAATGCCAGAAAAATTTGAGAATTCTTTTAAGGCATTTTTGTTACTTTCTGCAAAGTCAAAAGTTTCCATACATTTCATTAGTATTTGGTAGCATTGCCCTTAAACTGTAGGACTTGGGTCAAACATTTTGGATCCTTCCACAAGCTTCTCACAATAGTTGGTAGGAATTTTGGCCCATTCCTCCTGACAGAACTGGTGTAACTGAGCCATGTTTGTAGGTCGCTTTGCTCGCAGCTGCCTTTTCAGCTTTGCCCATAATGTTCAATAGGATTGAGATCAGGGCTTTGTGATGGCCGCTCCAAAACATTGACTTGGTTCTCCTTAAGCCACTTTGTAACCAGTTTGGCAGTAGCTTCAGGTCATTGTCCATTTGGAAGACCCATTTCAGCCCAAGCTTTAACTTCCTGGCTGATGTCTTGAGATGTTGCTTCAGTATTGCCACATAATCTTCTTTCCTCATGATGCCATCTATTTTGTGAAGTGCACCAGTCCCTCCTGCAGCAAAACAACCCCACAACATGATGCTGCCACACCCGTGTTTCACAGTTGGAATGGTGTTCTTAGGCTTCCAAGCGTCTCCTTTTTTCCTCCAAATGTAACAATGGTCATTAGGGCCAAACAGTTCAGTTTTAGTTTTGTCAGACCACAGGACATGTCTCCAAAAACGTAGCTCTTTGTTCCTGAGCATTTACAAACATTAATCTGGCTTTTATATGTTATTTTTGGAGTAATGGCTTCTTCCTGACAGAGTGGCCTTTCTGCTCATGTTGCTACAGTACTCGTTTCACTGTAGATAACAACACACTTACCAGTTTCTGCCAGCATCTTCACAAGGTCTTTTGCGTTTGTTCTTGGGTTGATATACACATGTCGGACCAAAGCATGTTCATCTGTGAGACCCATTACCCATCTCCTTCCTGAGCGGTATGATGTCTGGACGTTCCCATCTTCTTTGTACTTGCATATAATTGTTTGTACAGATGAATGAGGCATCTTCAAGTATCTGGAAATTGCACCCAAGGATGATCCAGACTTGTGCAAGTCCACAATTCTCTACCTGATATCTTGGCTGATTTCTTTAGACTTTCCCATGATGTTACACACAGAAGCAGTGTGTTTCTGGTGTGATTGAAATGCATCCACAGCTGTGTCTCTAACTCATATGTTACCAATAAACCTTCCAGAAGCTTCCAAAGACACATCATTATATGGGCTGTCCCAAATTGTTTAAAGCCATAGTAATCCTAGTGTATGGAAACTTTTGACTTTGCAGAAAGTAACAAAAATGTCTTAAAAAAAGTCTCTCTCTCATTATTCTGCATTTGAAAAAATATAAATAATTTTGGTTCCTTATTGACCTAAAACGGGGAAGGTTTATTCTGATTTCATGTCAGAGAGGGGAGAGAAACCTGCAGATGGGGCTTTTTATATAGTGGATGGAAACTACTGGTTTTAACTGTACTTTGTTTTTCTGTCTTGTCCTAATTGCAGTTACATTCACCCACTCGCCTCTCACCACCCAACCCAGTTAAAACGAGTGTCACATTTTTTTAAAGACAACGTGGGAAGCTGCTATAGTTCAGCACCTGCTAACGAACTAAGTCCCATAATTAAGACTGGTGAATGAATCAGTTCTCTCTCTCTGATTCTACAACATTTAGACGTCTTAAGACCCAGGGAACCTCTCAGGACACTTTCCTTATGTCCTATGTCATTATATAATGCCTCGTTAATGACGGCAGCAACTTAGCAGGTCTTAAAGGGATTTTCCGTGTTTATTTAATAAACTGGCATCTTGTTTATAATACGGTTATTTAATGGATGGGGAGGTTAAAGCTTGAAAAACATAAAAATTTTGTGTATTGAGGGATATGATAAAGGAGGGAAGCTGAGCTCTGTGATATATAGGGTTATATGATAAGGAAAAGAAGCCCGAGCTCTGTGAATAAGGGTTTATTAGAAGAGAAACTGAGCTCTGTGATATATAGGTTAAATTAGGGGGAGAGAAGCTTGAGCTTGTTATATATAGGGTTATAATTAAGAGGAGAAAAGGGGCAGCCTGTGATATATAAGGTTATATGATAGAGAAAAGAAGCTGAGCTCTGTGATATATAGGGTTATATGATAGAGGAGAGGAGCTGATCTGTGTATATAGGGTTATATGATAAGAGGAAACTGGAGCTCTGGATATAAGGGTTTTTATGAAGAGGGGGAGAAGCTGAGCTCTGTGATATATAGGAGTTATATGATAGAGGAGAGGAGCTGAGCTCTGGGAAAATATAGGGTTTTTATGATAGAGGGGAAGGAAACTGAGCCTGTGATATATAGGGTTTATATAGGAGAACCCGGCTCGTGAAATGGGAAGATAGGGTAGGGCTAGCTTGTGATATATATTAATAAAGGAGAGAACTACCTTTGAATATGGGGTATATTAGGGAAAAACTGAGTCTGTTTACATTAGGTATATGATAGAGGAGGGAGCTGAGCTCTGTGATATATTGGGTATATGATAGAAAAAGGAGCTGGGGCTCTGTGATATATAGGGTTATATGATAGAGAAGAGGAGCATGGCTCTGGATATTTTAGGGTTAATGATAGAGAAGAGGAGCTGAGCTCTTTATATATAGGGTTATATGATAAGGAGAGGAGCTGAGCTCTGGGATATATAGTGGGTTTTATGATAGAGGAGAGGAGCTGAGCTCCCGTTATATATTAGGTTATATGATAGAGGAGAGGAGCTGAGCTCTTGTGATATATAGGGTTATATGAAGAGGAGAGAAATGAGCTCTTGATAATATAGGGTTATATGATAGAGGAGAGAGTGAGCTCTTGTATATTTGGGTATATGATAGAGGAGGAGCTGACTCGTAAAATAGGGTTATATGATAGAGGAGAGGAAACTGAGCTCTGTGTATATAGGGCTTATAGATAGAGGAGGAAACTGAGCTCTGTGATTATAAGGTTATATGATAGAGGAGGGAGCGGAGCTCTGTGATATATAGGGTTATATAAAAGAGGAGAAAGCTGAGCTTTGGGATAAAATATTATTTGGTTATATGATAGAGGAGAGGAAATGAGGCTCTGTGATATATAGGATTATATGATAGAGGGAGAGAAGCTGAGCTCTGTGATATTATATAAAGGGGGGTTGTAATAATTTTGATAGAGGAGAGAAGCTGAGCTCTGTGAAAATAGGGTTATATGATAGAGGAGAGAAACTAGCTGTGTGATATATTGGGTTATATGATAGAGGGGAGAAGCTGAGCTCTGTGATATATAGGGTTATATGATAGTGAGGATTAGCTGAGCTCTGTGATATATAGGGTTATATGATTGAGGGAGAGAAGCTGAGCTCTGTGATATATAGGGTTATATGATAGAGTGGGAGAAGCTGAGCTCTGATATATAGGGTTATATGATAGAGGAGAGAAGCTGAGCTCTGTGATATATAGGGTTATATGATAGGGGAGAAGCTGAGCTCTGTGATATATAGGGTTATATGATAGAGGAGAGAAGCTGAGCTCTGTGATTTATAGGGTTATATCAGAGAGGAGAAGAACTGAGCTCTGTGATATATAGGGTTATATGAGAGGAAAAGGAAGCTGAGCTATGTGATATATAGGGTTTTATGATAGAGGAGAGAAGCTGAGCTCTGTGAAAAATAGGGTTATATGGAAAGAAAATGAAGCTGAGCTCTGTGAGGGTTTTTATAAAAAGGGGTTATATGGGATAGAGAGAGAGGAAGCTGAACTCTGTGATATATAGGTTATTATGAAAGAAGTGAAAGTTTTGGGTTTGAAGTTGGGGGCTCTGTGGTTTCCTAAATTAGAGCAATTTATATTTTTCTTGATTTTTGTTTGTTAAATATACGTTTTTGTCATGAAGTTAAAGTTTCTGCTATAATGCCGTCATGCTCCCTCCCCCCACAACAATTATATTCTCTGTATGTAAATTGAAAGGTTATACATGAAAGGTTTTACAGCAGCAGGAGAATTCATATGTGAAAGTGCTGATTGCTCTGTATGTGAACATAATCGAGGGCTTATTGGAAGATTGTAATTACACAAATGCTTTTGTGCCTCTATTCATAGCCTTGGATTTAATGTTGAATGTGAAGAAACTTTTTGGAGAAGGAAATCTTTTCAAAAATTTTACTTACTGCAACACTGTAAATGTTTTGCTTGACTGTAAAGATTTACTCCTTCACAATCTTAAAGGGGTGTCCCCACCACACATTTTGATGTAATATCATTGTATACGACATCAAAGTCTGATAGGTGCGGGTCCCAGAGGTAGGACTCTCTTGGGAACAGAAAGGGGAACATCTCTCCTTGAGGAGAGCACCGTACAGTGTGAAGAGTTTTGAATAACCTTTTTGCCCTCTAATAAGCATCTGCATATCACAAGGCATTATGGGAAAGGAGCTGAGAAGCTCAAGAGCCCTCTATTGGACGTAACAAATCCTCAATTTGCTTTTGACCCACTGAGTCTTGAGAAAGCAAAAGGGGATATTAGCCAAGCCAGTATCACTCATTTGCATACAGCGCTGTATCGGGGTTTTTGTCCCTCATCAATGCAGAACAGAGCAATACTGGCTGGCTGGGTGGGAGGCAATGAGTGGCTCAGAAAGGGAACATCTCTCCTTGCGGAGAGCACCGTACGTTGCATAGAGTTTTACCAGTATCGCTCTGCTCTGCACTGATGAGAGGCAAAAACCCAGAAACAGCGCTGTATGCAGATGAGTGATGTTGCAAATTGAGGATTTGTTACATCCAATAGAGGGCACTTGAGCTTCTCAGCTCCTTTCCCATAATGCCTTGTGATGTGCAGATGCTTAGTAGATGGTAAAAAGGCAATTCAAAACTCTAAACACCATATGGTGCTCTCCTCAAGGAGAGATGTTCCCCTTTCTGAGCCACTCATTGCCTCCCACCCAGCCAGCCAGTATTGCTCTGGTCTACACTGCTGAGGGGTAAAACCCCCAAAACAGCGCTGTCTGCAGATGGGTGATACGGGCTTGGCTAACATCCCTTTTGCTTTCTCAAGACTCAGTGGGTCAAAAGCAAATTGAGGATTTGTAACATCCAATAGAGGGTACTTGAGCTTCCCAGCTCCTTTCCCATAATGTCTCTTGGGAACAGGCATATTCAAAAACAATAGAAAACAGCTCACTTACATATTGCAGTCACAAGCTGGATGAAAGTGGTGCTCGGATGTTTAGATAGCTCCGTACTAGGCAGACAACAGCGGACTTCAAGGAAAGGTACGTCAGCAAATTTATGCTTGCAGTAAATCAGGTGGCAGGCTTCTCAATTTAAAAAAACTCTTCTTTATTTAGTATAAAAGTATATATATATATATATATATATATTTTATATTTTATATTTTATATATACGGCAGGAGGTATTTAACACGACTTAAATACGAGCCATATGCACGACCCGTTTCGATTTCGGCAAATCTATTCACAATGGCACAAGGAATAAGATTTGCCAAAATCGAAACGCGTCTGTGAATATTGCTCGTATTAAGTCGTGTTTTATACTATGTTTAAATAAAGAAGATTCCTTTTAAGAAAATTGAGAAGCCTGCCATCTGACTTACTGCAAGCGTGCCTTTACCTTTCTTTGAAGTCTCTTGGGAACAGGGCCCCAAAGTATCAGCTTAGAATAGAGAGCTGGTCACATTTGTGCCCCACTTTATATTCTGTTCTATGGGAGTTCCCAGTACAGTGGTGCACTGTGTTCTCCATTCTGTTCTATCGGAGTTCCCAGTACAGGGGAGTGCCGTGTTCTCCATTCTGTTCTATGGGAGTTCCCAGTACAGGGGAGTGCCGTGTTCTCCATTCTGTTCTATGGGAGTTCACAGTACAGGGAAGTGCTGTGTTCTCCATTCTGTTCTATGGGAGTTCCCAGTCCAGGGAAGCGCTGTGTTCTCCATTCTGTTCTATGGGAGTTCCAGTACAGGAGAGCGCTGTGTTCTCCATTCTGTTCTATGGGAGTTCCCAGTACAGGAGAGTGCCGTGTTCTCCATTCTGTTCTAATGTGAATTCCCAAGTACAGGAGTGCCGTGTTTCCATTCTGTTCTATGGTAGTTCACAGTAAAGGGGAGCGGCTGTGTTTCCATTCTGTTCTTGGGAGTTCCCAGTCCAGGGAAGCACTGTGTTCTCCATTCTGTTCTATGGGAGTTCCCAGTACAGGTGAGCACTGTGTTCTCCATTCTGTTCTATGGGAGTTCCCAGTCCAGGGGAGCTCCGTGTTCTCAATTCTGTTCTATGGGAGTTCCCAGTTCAGGAGAGCGCTGTGTTTCTAAAGTTTTCCACCTCTTCTCCAACACATGCAACATTTGCCTAAAAAAAATCACTTTATTCCTTGTGCCTCCGTACGCTAATCAAGTCTATACAGCCAAGGAGGTGGAGGCTTTAAGGCTAAAAGTCACAGTTTCCACCCAGCCAGGCTTCATTGACATCTCTGAGGACAAGGAACATCATCACAAGCCTATCCTCAATCAAGCCTGGCTGGCTGGAATTGGGAAATCGGGACTTTCTAGCCGTAGCATCATCTTGACTTAAAGGGGTTGTCTCACTACATTGATTCATCCTACCTCAGTTCTCTTTTCTTGGTTTCAGTTTGAATTCAGGGGCGTGTTTACTGGCTTCTACTAGGCTGCAGTAGAAGCCAGGTCTGTAGCTATAGCAACCAGTGCTGGCAGCCTATCAGGATAGATCAAACAGGTCTGTAGCTATAGCGACCTGAGGAGCTGATGCAGCCCATACAAGAGGGGATATCTCTGAATAGGTAGGACACTGTTAATGGACACATCTTGCAAAGTGACTTGTTTTCGCAAGATCTTTAACAATCCTTGTAGTGAGACAACTCCTTTAATAGACCTTACGATGCAGAGAACCATGGAACCCAGTGCTTTTTTAGGCTAAAATGCACCTACTGGGGGGGGAAGGAGGCCAACTTTAGAAACTACAGGAGCACTTCTAGAAGGTACTGTTGGAAGTTTGGGGTGCAAAAACTTTGGGCCTGTTTATGTCTAAAAACTCACTCTTTTGCCCGTAGTAACCTATAGGCAAAAAAGTGAGTTTTAGACCTAAACAAATTCATACATGTGGCCCTTTGTGTGGGGACTCTAATTTGGGGCTTGATTGACCTTTAGTTTTCATACAGGTAAGGGTCCTAGTGGGTTCCTTACCTACTTGGCATCAAATATACATCAAATATACAGTATCCTGTGGATAATCTTCGTCTCCCTGCATTCTGAAAGTTTTCCCTTTTATGTCTATTGTAGCCATATGATGGCTTTTTTGCAGCATGAAGAGTACTGTTTCTAGACATTATTTTTAGGGCACATAATAAAAGTTACTAATGATACTAATACTTAATAATTATAAGTAATAATTTATATAATTTTCTTCTATATTGGTAGAAAAGGCCAAAAAAGAATTCCACCATTTTTTCTTCCAACCAACATTTCCTTGAAAGCCATTCATTAACTGAATATAGGCCTAGGCATAATAATACGCACCTAAGATATGCCCAAACAAGTATTATCACAGGTCCATGGTGCTGAATAAATAGGTGATTCCAACAGGGGCATAGTTACATTGGGTGCAGAGGTAGCAGTCGCTACCGGGCCCTGCAGTCTGAGGGGGCCCAAAAGCCCTTCTGCCACATAAGAAGATACCAGCATCGTAAGTGATGCACGGCAGCTGGGGGCCCATTCCACTTTTTTTCACTAGGGCCCTGGAGCTTCAAATCCCGCCTCTGGACTCCAAGGTGTACAATGCAAGAAGTGAAGAGCAAAGAATTCTGATGATACCTTTTAGAGGCTTTTGAGAGTACTAGCTCCCTTCTTCAGACATGATGTTATACAAGAAACTGAAATTTCACCGTCTTTTTAGATTCGTATATTTGTATAAAATTCTGTGAATTTTCAGTTTCCTGTACAACACCATGTCTGACGAAGAGAGCCTATATTTGATGGTGAGCTTTGGAGAGTACTAGCTCTCTTCTTCAGACATGATGTTATACAAGAAACTGAAATTTCACCGTCTTTTTAGATTTGTATATTTGTATAAAATTCTGTGAATTTTCAGTTTCTTGTACAACACCACGCCTGATGAAGAGAGCCTATATCTGATGGTGAGCTTTGGAGAGTACTGGCTCTCTTCGTCAGACACAGTCATGTACAAGAAACAAAAAATTCACAGAATTTTTATACAAATATACAAATCTAAAAAGTCTGTGAATCTTCAGTTTCTTGTATAACATTCTGTCTGACGAAGAGAGCCAGTACTCTCCAAAGCTCACCATCAGATATAGGCTCTCTTCATCAGGCGTGATGTTGTACAAGAAGCTGAAAATTCACAGACTTTTTAGATTTGTATAAAAATGTGAATTTTCATTTTCTCGTTCAAAACAATTTCTGACGAAGAGAGTCAGTACTCTCGAAAAATTACCATCAAATATACTCAGCCTCTAATAGGTATCGCCTGAATTCTTCGCTCTTCTACTGCTTTCTTTGGTTAACACAGCACAACATTATACTACTAATAACAAAAGTTAATAGTGAAGGAACATAGTGGATCCCTTCCGTAGTGGTAAGTGCTCATGTTTTGTTGGAAAACGTTCCTCCACCATAGAGTCCTATGATATGTCAATGAAAGGTATCAAAACAGTCCCATTATTGGGGGTTTGGCACAAGTTTCGGGAATGAAAAGATCGGAGCACTTGTAAGATCTGAGAAGTTGCAGAAACTTATTGGTACCTTCTGAAACAAAGTAGCTCAGAAACGAATCTGGCCAGTCGACCAAATCTCTGCAATTTTGGAACTAATGGAGGTGGGAGGTCAAGGTGCCCATTTTGATGGGACTGGCCAACTATCTAATGTATATGGGCACCATATAAGCTCAGACCTCCATTAATTTTCCAATTACAGAGGTTTTTTAGGGAGTTCATAGTTCCTTTTGAGAAAGTTTGGTGTAGAGGACATCGATGGGCCTTTGCAACTCCTTTTTTTTGGGAGGAGGGGAGTTTTTTGGTGGGAAAAAGGGTCTGAGCTGTTGTATTTCAACATGCCTGATTGCTATCACAGAAGATAATCAACATCCGCAAGAATATGAGAGTGGCTTATTCCCCTCTGTGAACTAAGAACACATGCACACTCATCTGGACCGAGGATGCATGTGTGTGAGAGAGATTTTCTAATAGAACTGGAGAATATAAGAATTCTGTCTAATGTGTTGTTATTATTGTTTTGTTATTGTTGTTATCATGTACAATGGTGTTCATGATACCCAATCCTTAAAGAGGACCAGTGACACTTATCTGTTTTAGTAAAAACATGTGTTCCCTATGGAATAACAATTATGGATCCTCTTCTCTTAACTCACATAACTCTGTGTTGTGCTGTTTCTCTGTTATTCCTTCTAGAAATGTATTACTGAATCTGTCAGCTGGGTGTTACAATTTCAGTCGTCAAAGGGGTGTGTCCCTGCGCTCACTGGCAGTCAGCACTGATTGGACAATGTCAGACTGTGGAGGAACACACCCTAAGGTAACAGACTGTACAGGTAATACCCAGCTGACTGATTGGTAATGAATTTCTAGGAGGAATAACGGGAACAACACAACATAGAGATTTAAGAAAAGATGCTCCAGAATTGCTATTTCTTGAGGTATACAAAAATTTAGTAAATCAGACGTGCCTGGGGGGGGGGGGCATGGCCTGGACACCAATGTAGCCAGACGCATGCGGTGTGAGCTCCTCTCCAACCAGTCTATCTCGGCCCAAATAAGCCAAGTTCCTAGCTGCTAATCCACTGGATTGTGATCCCTAGACATCGGTGAAGCTGAGAGGTATACAACTACCCAGCTCCGAACGAAATTGAAGGTGCCGTGCTAAGTTAGTGCCTGCGGCACCCTGCTTCCAAGGCCTTCTCTTCTGGCAACCCTCCCGCCACGAAACTCAAGTAGAGAGTGTGCTCCTCCGGAACATCGCTGTTTTACCTGACGCCCACGGACTCTAAAGGGACAGTCAGCGGTGTGGTGAGTCTCCCTGCCATCAATTTAGTAGGGAGAGCCAGGTCTGCGGCAGCCGGTGCGGCTTGTGAAGCGCTAACGGGACGGCTCCTCTTCCCGGCAGCTATACTGTCACGCGGCCCGAGCGGGAAGGGCCTTCCCTGACAACCAGCTGCGGCGTTACTCGCATCGGGGAAGCCCGTGTGTGAGGGCATCGAGTACCTCTGCTGCAACGCCGGCAAATCTAATTACCTGCGCCCTTGCTCTGCTTCTCCTGAGTCCGGGAGTCCCGATCTGCGGGTACAGCCTGTGGAGCGTTATTGGGGCAGCCCCTCCTCCTTGCAGCCATATTGCAGAGCGGTGAAAGGGTTCCCTGACATCTAGCTGCAGGGACACACACAGCCTCGGCGGAGACTGTTGCAGAGCCGGCAATCCACCTCATCCGCGCCCTTACTCTGCCCTGCCACTCCAGTAGTCAGGAATATACTTGGCAGGCAAGTCAGTGATCTGGGAACCTCACTAAAAGCTGTGAAGCCAAGCACAGTAATTCAAATACAGCCTCTACACTCAAAAATTCACCTGCATATTCACAGCTTTGCTGTATTGTCTCACTACAAAGCCCCAATACAGTCAATTGACAGACTGCCTTAGATATCAAGATCCACTGACCTTCCAGAACTCTCAGTCAAAAAAACAGTGCGAATATAACATAAAAAAAAAATTTATTTTTTTTTAAAAAACAGACGTGCCTAGAATAGCCTCATGTCCTCCTTAAAGGGGTGTTCTCACCATAGACTTTGAAGGCATATTGATAGGATATACCATCAAAGGCTAAAAGGTAGTCCCTGAGATGGGACCTGCACCTATCCCAGGAATGGACCTCCAAAAATACTTGCACACTACTCTCTATTCTGTACTTTGGGAGTTCCAAATACAGGTGAGCGCCATATTTGGCCCGGAGGGGCCGTTCCTAAGATAGGACCTGAACTTATCTTAGGATCAGCCTCTAATACCATAGCTTATCGATATTTCATCAAAGTCTATGGTGGGAACACCACTTTAAGGATTATTGTGCACAGTAGAGGAAGTTATTATGTCTTTGCAAATTAATAGATTTTTCAAAAATGGCCACAAATATAAGTTCTTAAGTCATATACTATTTGGCTGTTTCCAAATTTTATTGGTATTCTGCATTGTTGACAAATACTAGAGGACAACCACTAATGGTGGTAATGGCAAATTAATCAGTATTGGTTTGCAAAGTCACATTGTATGACAATCCAGGTTTATGTGGCTCTATGGATATCTCCGACATACAATGCAATGTCAGCCACTTGTAGCCCCACTACCATCTGTTACCCTAGGAGAAAATCAAAATAACACAGAAATGGATGGATGGTAAATCAGTGGGTTATTCCCATGAAAAAGAATTTATGGCATGCCAAAAATATCAATGATGGGAACGCTCCTTCAATATAGCTTAATACTATAAAAATTCAGAAAAATCTACTCACCCAGAAGATGAGGTTAAAGATGAACATCGTGATCTTGATGCAGAGTAGGCACCCGCGTGTCATACTCATTTTCTTGAGTTCTAGAAGCAAAAGAAAAGAGAGATCCAGATACAGGACAATAACTCGGTTCTCCTTTTTGGTCTCCCCTGAGGTTTGTTCTTCTGGGTTAGACTGTACCCCACTGAAGGAACAGCTGTCCGCCACCCCCCAACGACCCCTGTAAACTCCTTTCCATCGAGATTTACGCCCCCGAGGTGGGGAGCTCTGACTGTAGCTGGGGTCATCACTACTGGACGTTTGCATCGTCTCCGCTTTTGGCCTAAATCCTACTATAGAAAAGTCCCTTTGACCTCAGTCCACGTTACAGTCCACAGTAGTTGGTTCCTTGTAATTTGAATCCTATATGGGAACACTTATTTCCATTGTTCCATCTATACATTTAGACCAAGAGTTCCTATAAGAATACATTTAGTCCTAAACAGAATTTTTACTTAAAAAGCCCAAAAATCTTTAGAAATCAGGCACAGCAAGAATTCCATGCAGGAGTCAACGCTCCGCATAATCGAGTTCTGAATGCGCCAGGAAGTTTACGCTTTAGGGAAAGAAAGCCATGAATTATGCATACTGTAAAAGTGAATAGATTTAGGTTTCCACCGAAAGACAAAAATATAACATTGCTGTATTTAGTATGATCAAATTCTAATCATTAACGCCTTTGATCTCCTACAGTAGTTCGTATTGCACCCCCCGCTTGGTGGTTGACAGCCCACACTAATTAGAGGTTCAGTTTTCACATACCCCTGGGCTTCCTTTCATGTTATCTCTCACAAGTATTAGGTACAAAGACAACACAACAGTATCAAAATAATTTTGGGGGAAATAGAAAAACAATAAGAGTTGATCAGGTTTCACCATATAGCTGAAAGGGTATGCTCTTCCATCCAAGGCTGGACCAGGGCTGAGGGCTTCAGAGGAAACCAAAGCTTTTCTATAAGAGACCCTGGAGTTTGGCTTCTAATAAGCCTTTTTACCGAAAATCTTTTTTTCCCCATAGGTAAAAGGGAAAAACACCCACTTTCAACATGGCCCTTTTTGACAAAAGGGACGTTCCCGGACAGTCAGGAAAATAAACCAATGGTCATTTAAAGAAACAAAGAAAACCGATACATTTATTGCATCTCTTAATTTCCAGCCTCCCTAAAAATTCACACAAATGAACTAAAAATAGAAAGCGTTCCTAACAAAACAAAGAACCCCACAAATCTTTAGCAATGCTGAGGTCCCGAAAAGGACAAGCTCGAAACAGAAAATCTCTATATAATTCAAATTAACATTGAATATCTCCCTCCCCCCATGGTATAGTAGAGCTGATTAACCGGCCCATTAGAATTTCTCTAGCAGATGATGGTGGTGGTCCTCAGTGGGGAATCTCTATATATGTCCCAAAAACAACACCACTATCTTGGCTGGAAGGACCAAAAGTTACTCTAGCCCCTTGCAGAGTTCCTGTAAGGAGAACCAAGTACAGACAAAGCATCTGAAAAAATTAACTATGGCTTTTCCTGCAAGAAGGTATAAAATGATTCATGCTATGAAGAAACTATCTGAGGGGACAACCTTCGATTGTGACCGACCACCGGGGTGTAGACCACTATTACCTGAAAAAACATCCACATGCAAATCTTTTCTACCTAAATATTCTATGAGCCATAAAATATCAAGATCAAGATTATCTTGGGAAATAACATATGACTTTAAGAAGTTGGAGAAACCAAACAATAGGACAATATTTATAAGACCCTACAATAAAGGACTCATTGGAAGGCCCAAGAGAAAAAAAAACCCAAAAATTGTTTTCTTTAGGGTAAAACCTTAAAACTATCTAAAGCTACTTATTCCAAACCACATGATCGTTCCTGGTGAAGACAAAATATACAAAGTCCTAGGAGGACGCTCTTGGTCAACTGTATAGAGGAAGAGGTTAATAAGTATGAAAAGGTGGTGACAGAGAACAAAACCAAGAGGGAATTTCTGAAGCAGAATTAAAGTTGTGAAGAAAGTCAGATAACAAGAGGTCAAGAAGCAAACATGATGGATAGCACAAGGTGAGGAGGTCGTGTTTTCCCAGTGTGCTCTTAATTTTTTGCTTTTCCAAATGTTTTGATTTCGATGGCACTTGAAACTAGCCCGGGGGAAAGCCCCCATTGGGATAGTCCTGGGTGTAAAGGATCTTGGCAGGGTGCCTATTTTTAAAGCAGTTGTCTTCTTGCAGGTTTTGTGCAAATGAACATCACTTTTTTAAAGTAGTATGTTCTCACGTTCTCCACAAGGCCTGTAAGTCATCATCACTCCGGGGACCAGAAATAAAAACTTGGGTCCTCACATTGGGTATCAAGGGGTTTTCAGGTCCTTCCCCTTTTTTTTGGTTCTATCAAAGAAATTCACTTTTAATATGTGAGTTCTGCACAGAGTCCTCTAAATAGTCCTTGCTCCGCAACTAAGGGACAAGAAACAAAATCTGTGCTCCTCACACTTGGGTCATCAAGGTGATCTCAGGTACATTGTTCCTCTTCTTCTAGATTCTGTCAAATGAACATCAATTTTTAAAGTACCTTCTCCACAGAGACCTCCAAATAGTCCTTGCTCTGCAACTAAGGGACAAGAAAAAAATCGTGTCTTCCCCCTTTGGGTTCATCAAGGTGAATCCAGGTACCTTGCTCCTTTCTTGCAGGTTTTTTCCCAAATTTGGAATGTCACTTTTTAAGGAAACTTTTGATGTTTTTGACAAAAGTCCTCTAAATAGCCCCTTTGCTCCGAAAATAAGGGACAAAAAAACAAAATTGTGCCCTCAACTTGGGCCCATCAAGGTGTTCAGATCCCTTGTTTCTTCTTCTAAAATTCTGTCAAAGGACAAAAATTTTTAAAAGTACCTTCTCCCAAGGACCCCCAAATAGTCCTTGCCCCCGAAAACAAAGGGCAAAAAAAAAAATTCTGGCTCCCACATTTGGGATCATCAAGGTGATCTCAGGTACCTTGCTCCTCTTTTTGCAGGTTCTATCAAATGATCATCACTTCTGAAGTAGTATGCTCTCACATTTTTTCACAGAGTCCTTTCCGAACAGCCCCTTGGGGTCGGGCCCCTGAAGGGACAAAAAAATAAAGCTGTGCTCCTCACATTGGGATCATCAAGGTGTTTCCCCCCTTTAAAATTTGCGGGTCGGAAAAAATTCAAATACCCCCTATTTTCCCAAATAGCCTCTATAGGTTTAGACCTTTTCTTCCCCAAATTTTCCCTGGGTCACTTCTATAGTTGCAATAATAACTTATGCATTGGAATAATAGGCTCCTTCGAGCCGGGTTCCCATTGGACCCCCCCCCCCTAAAACCCCCCCCCCGGGCAAAAAAAAAAAAAAAAAATTTCGGGAGTTTGGTAAGCAAAGGGAAAAAAAATTTGAATGAATGGGAAAACCGCGGGGGGAAAACCCAAAAGGGGAGACGGGATGCAGCGTGGAGGCGAATTGCAGGCAACGGTTGCAGAAACAAAAAGGGCCCTCAAAAAGATTGTTTTGTCGTCGAGGATTTTTTTCATTGCCTTTTCTGCATTCTCACCCAAAAAACCCCCTTTTCCCCCCCTGTTTTTCCCCCCGGGTTTTTTTGTTTCTCGGGACCCCCTCCTTTCAGCGGTAAATTTTTCAGGGAGCTCTGCCTATTCCAAATGCACTTCCCAGATGCATCTCATCATTAGGCTCCTGAATACATTATTAACAATTAGGAAAGAATTCCGGCTATGAGATCTCAGAACTGCAGGAATCTACATCCAGCCTTGTTTTATTTTCCCCCCCCCCCCCCCAAAAAAAAAAAAAAACCTTCCCCGTGCTGACAGCTTGTGAAAAATGCTCCTTTTCAATAAGAAGGGGCATGGGGGGGAAGAGGAAAAAAGGGGGGGGAAATATTGGAATTTTAAGGCACAGAGAGGGGGTCCCGAGAGAGAGGGGGCGAATTTGGAAAAGACATCAAAGTGGATATAGGGAGAGCAAGGGAAGGCAGAGGAAAAAAACGGGAGAGGAGAGGGGTGTGGGGGTTTTAGGGGGTAACGAGAAAAATGGGAAAAAGATGCAGGCCAAAAAAAGCCCCTAACCAAAACTCATAGAAATACATGGATAAAAAAATGACTTAAAAAATGGACAGCAGAGGGTGAGTGCGGGGGTGGGGGTGTACCCTGCACTGCAATTTCGCAAAATTGTTTTCTTTTGACTGAAAAAGCAGAAAAAAAAAATTTCTTGCACAGCTATAGGGTTTAGGCCCCCCCCTCCACTGTGGGGCGTCCCTTTTAAAGACAAAAAAACCCCCAAAGTAATCAAAGGGCAGTGGAAGGTGGAAAAGCAATGTTTCGCAGCTAGTGGATTAAAGATCTGTCCCCGTAACTCCCCAAAATAGGATAAAGAGGGGTTTTCAAAATATTTTCAGAGGGGAGTCACATCCTAACTTCCTGGTTTTGGGTGCCCTTTCAAAACCCGCCAAAGCCGTTTCCCAAGGGTACCCCCTTAGGATGGATTTTTCCCTTTAAAAAAAAGGGCCCTAAACCTAGAGCTTGCTAAAAAACCCAGGGCAATCTTTTGCCCATTTGCCGGGTTTAGAAGATTTGACAGCTAATTTTTCTCTGGTTTTTTTAGTTAAAATTTAACATTATCCCAATTTCTAGAACCTTTTTAAAGGGGTTGTTCCACTACAAAGTTTTGGGTTTTTTTTTTTTTTTTAACTTGGTTTTTGGTGTATACAAACAAAAGCTTTTCTATATGTGTATCCCCATTGCGGTGTAAAAGATGGGCATGGGACCCCGTGGGGTGTAACTTTGTAAAACCCCCCTTTATTGCCCTTTTTGCTTTCTTTCAAAGCAAGGTTTTACTTTTGGACACCAAGTAGATTTTTAAATTTTTTTGTTACGTTATTATAATGGAAAAAATTTTAAAAAAAATGTTTTAAAAAAAAAATTTTCTTTTTTTTGTTAAAGTTTTTGCAAAAACAAGTACTTTGCAATAGGGTCCCCTTAAAAAGTTTTCCTAAACCCATTCCCGGGTATCCCCCCCCTTGTATGGGCTCATCAGCTCCTAAAATTCGTAAAGGGTAAAAAAGGGCCCGTTTGATCTCTCATGATTTTGGTTTCCAGCACTGGTTGCCGATTTTTTGAGCCCTTAACCCGAACCCTTGGGTTTTATTTCTCCCTTTAATTTATAGGGTGCCAGAAAAAGGGTTTCATAGCTACAGAACCTTTTTTGATCTCTCCCTGATTGGTTTCCAGAATGGTTGCTATGGCTACAGAAACCCGTTTAACTCTCCTGATGGCTTTCCACACTGGTTTGGTATAGCTACAGACCTGTTTGATTTTCTCCTGATAGGGGGCCCCGTGCTGGTTGCCCCATAGCTACGGGCCTGTTTGGGTCTCTCCCCGTTTGGCCGCCCGCCTGGTTTTCTAAAAAGGGAAAAGACCTGACCCTTTTACTGCAGCCTAGTGGGCCCATAAACAAAGCCCTAAATTTTAAAAAGGGAAAACCCAAAAAACAGGACTGAGGTAAAGGAATCAATGTTGGGACAAACCCCCTTAAAACCTACGCTGTTTAACAACATTGGGCATAAAAATGCAGGGGACCCCCCCCCCAACCAAATATGGGCAGCCCCCTGACTTAAAATGTTGCGACTTACATCTGTCCCCTGGTTACAAACGGAGAACTATGGGCTGCTGGCATTTGTATTTCCCAGTTCCACAGCAAATAGTACTGGGGGAACACAAGTTCCAGCATGCCACACAGAAAAAATGAGGTGAAATTTTCTTAAAGGGCACAACAGCAAAAAAAATTTAAAAAAACCCCTTCCCCCTGCATTATCCAAAACAAAAAAAAAAAAAAACCTTTTGTCTGGAGTTAATTTAATAATTATATCTGTTCTACTACCCTACAAATTTTAACTTAAGAACAAACCTAAAAGTCCCCCACCCCGCAATTAACCCGGCAAAACCCTTTTTTTTGTAGAATAAAAAAAGGGGGGTCTATGGGGAAAAAAAAACACCACCAAATGCCGACAAAAAGGGGGTATCCCTACAACATTGGGCTTTTTTATAAAACTGCCACAGACCCAAATAATGCACCTAACATTAAAAAAATGCTACAAAACAAAAAGTAATGTCGTAATGGGGTTTTAAAAATTTTTTTTCTAAATTTGACTTCCCCGCTAAACCCCAAGGGGCAATTGCAGTTTTTTTGTCAAAAAAAAAAAGCTTTAAAAAAAAATTCATGCCCCATTTTGAAAGTATTGTGCAAAACTCAAAGGAAAGAAACTGCCTAAGGAGAGTTTTTTAAAAATGTGTTTTTTTTTTTTTTTATACTGGATTCCCATCAGGCACAATAGCGTCTGAGAGATCCTTTCTCCAGTGTCGAGATGATATGAACACCCGCACTTTGGGAACATTCTAAAACTTTTTTCCGTGATCATCGCTAAAAAAAGCGGGGTGAAGTTTTATCAAAAAAGACATCATTCCCCCCTTTTTGGGGCCCAAAAATTTGGGACAAGCCCCCCCCTTTTCTCTTTGTGTAAAAATTCCTTAGCAGGCTTCAAGTGCCCTGCGAGCCCTATGTTGTGCAGGCCTAAGGCTGCTTTAAACCCCGGAGAAAAGGGTAGGAAGAGAGGGTTAAAGCAAGCGGGAAAAGACATTTTTGCAGCCCTGTACGTAGCTTAGGGTGGGCCCTAAAAAGAAAAAAAAACTTTCCAAAATGGAAGCTCCCAAAAATTTTTAAAATCCACTGGTGGGCCCCCCAAAAAATCAATTTTACTTTATTGGTCTAAAAATCCAAACCCCACTGATGGGCCCCAAGAATCAGCTCCCAAACAGGGGGCCCAAGAATAAGGGAAACACCGGTTGGAAAACCCCCAAAAATCATCTTTTCCCCCCCGGTTGGGGGCCCCAAGGGAAAAAAAACTCCAATGCTGGGGGTCCAAAAAAACAACTCCAATGATGGGCCCCCAAAAATCCCGCCCACGGTGGAAAACCAAAAATCAACTCCCTGGTGGAAACCCCAAAAAATAAAAACTCCAGGGTGTGGCCCCAAAAACAAATCCACTCCAAAAATCAGCTCCATCAGTATGCCCCAAGAATCGGCTCCAGGGGGGGTCCCAAGAATCGCTCACTTTGGGGCTCCAAAAATCAACTCCCGGGTGGCCCAAGTCCGGTTTTTTGGGGCCCCAAAACCCAACCAGCTGGGGGTCCCCAAGAATCAGCTTTACTGAGGGGCCTTAAATAAAATTCCACGGGGAACCCCAAAGAATCAACTCCACGGGTGGGCCCCAAATACCCACTCCACTGGTGGACCTCAAGAATCAACTCCACTGGTGGACCTCAAGAATCAACTCCACTGGTGGGCCCCAAGAATCAGGTCAACTTGTAGTCCCCAAACCAACTAACGGGGTTTCCCCAAAAGAATATTTTTACTGGTGGGCTTCAATAATTAAGTCCACTGGTGGATCCCAGAAATCAACTCCACTGGTGGGCCCCAAAAATCAACTCCACTGGTGGGTCCCATGCACTCATCCAACACCATTAAAGGGGGCTAAAGCACTTAAAGCATATTGGGACCACCACTTCTCGGAACTGGCCCCAAAAATCAACTCAAATGGAGACCATCACACCCCCATACTCTCCTTTCTTTAATATGAGTTCTGAGTACAGGTAAGTGGTGTGTTCATTTGGATATGCCATCAAAGTTTGATAAGTGCGGGCCCCACCTTTGGGACTCGCACTTAACTCGGGAAGAAGGTCCTTGAAAGTCCCTTCTCAAAATGGAGAGCTGGTCAGACTCGCACACAACTCTTCATTCTGTTCTATGGGAGTTCCCAGGACAGTTTAATTCTTAAAACCAAGCTCATTGCTGTATGATAACAGATGGTAAAAAATGATACCCAAACACTTCATGCACGATTATTATAAAGCTCAAGGAACAATGCCAGGAAGGTTTCAACTCCTTGCTCATTTCTGGACTTTTTTTCCCCCCCCGTTCCATTCGGGTTCATTTCCCCATAAAGGGATGAGTTTATTTTAAGTTACACAGAAAAAAGACGAATAACGCTATTAACATTCATTGTTAGAATCTGGTATTAGTTTTACAAACTGGCTGACAGACCGCTCTCTCCATTGCTGCGTTATAAAGCAATCTAAACCCATTATGCATGGGAATTTACCAAAAAGAACACCAGCCGCCTCAATGTCAAGCTGAGGAATGGTTTCTTTACAAGCTTAGGTCAGACAAATCCCACCTGTGGGTGACGTGCTGGTCTCCAACTAAATATTTTTTTAAAATTTTCCCCCTATTCTACCCCACCCCGAATTGTCTGCGGGGTTCTGCTTCTCGGGAGAAAACATGTGATGGAATGAGCAGCATGATGTTACTATAAAAAATTCAACACCCACAACTGAGGGATATAAGCGTTAGAGTCTGCAGAACATCTGTAGAACATGTGAGATTCCAGATACCGAAACCCTAGGGTTTGCTTAGGTTTTTTAAAATGATGGACCCCCCAAAGACCCCACCTTCTTGGAAAAGGGGCCTTAAGGCCCAGGGAACTAAAAAGATGAGTGGTTTGAAGAACTAAATGAAAAAATGTTTCCTTACAAGGAGATAAATGTGTTGGAAAATAGCATGATGTTATATACAGTTTTTACATCCCCAACTAAATGTATAAGCGGGGGATTTTTAGGGGCGTTGCTAGGGGGCTAAAACATTTGGGGACGGGCCCTTTGTTTCACGAGTTAAGGAACAGTCGCTGTCTGCCAGAAAGAGTTGGGCTTACTGTACCCGCTTTAAAAACAACCTTCAGCCATTTAGATTTCAGGGGCATCCAATCAGAAGGGGATAAAAAACCCCGGCCGCTACTTTTCCCGCAGCAAAGCCTGCCCTTGACTCCCTTACTGAAGGTCTCCCGACCAATCCCCCATCCTCCCACCCCACCCACAGCATTGTCCCCTCCAAAACCCCTTTTTTTAAAATTAAAAATTTTTTTTCCCCCCCCTCATTTTTTTTTCCCAAATTTTGGGGGGCACAAAAGTGCCTCTTATAGCCCTGAACAATACGGTAATGTGGTGATTTTAGTTTAACTCCAAATGACCCCGCGTTTTTCCATTTTTTTTTTTTTTTCCCATCAATAACTTTTTTTTTTTCTTTTATTTGATAGGGGCCGTGAAAAGGTTTAAAATTTTGGGCAGGAGGGAGCAGACTTTTTTTACTGGTACCATTTTTAGGCTATATATTTTTTTTTGATCACCTTGTATCCAAAATTTTATGAGGAAAGTATAAAAAATTTCCCCTGGTAAGTGTTTTTTAATTTTTTTTTACAGCACTTACTGGGGGGGGGCATAAACACGATTACAGCAATCCCAAAAATTTCATACCATTCTAATACCTTTAAACTTTTTTTCTTTTGGTACTTTTTACGGAGGCTCATGGGGATTTTTGATTGCTTTTATTAAATTTTTTGTTTGGGGATGAACAAAAAAAAGTATTTTTTTTTTTAAAAAAAAAAATTTGTAGCAGTGTTCATGGGAGGGGGTAAAAAAAACATTTTTTTAGCACAGGGTTTTATACCACACGGTATGCCCCAAATATTGGGACTTTTTTTTCAATTTTTTCATTCCAACATTTGTAATGGGAAAAGGTTAAATTTGTGTTTTTTTATTTTTTTTTTTTTTTACACTTAAAAATTTGCTGGGCCACTTTTTAATTTCATCAAACTTATCCCACTGCAGATGGCCCCTTCCCAGCTGTTTTCACACAGGAACAGTATATACACAAATGTAACACACAGGTAAATACTGGACAAGTGTATATACGTCCCTGTGTAATTACGGTAATATATTTTATATACAACACTACAACCACTATATAAAAAATATGTATATATATATATAATATAATTAAAATTATATATAAATAATATATATATATAATAAATAATAATATATATAAAGCTCACCGGCCACTTTAAAAGGTACCCTGTTCCCCAAAGGGCCCCTTAACACTTAATTTTTCTAATCCCCCGCCAATCAAGGTGGCAACGCAGTGCATTTAAAAAGGGATGTAAAAACCCCTGGTCAAAAAACAATCCCTGCAGTTCAAACCCCCAGCAACAGTTGGGGAAAAAAAGGTGATTTTTATTTCCCCTTTTAACGTGGGATGGGGTTTTTGGTTTCCAAAAGGGCTGGTCTGAGTATTTCAGAAACTGCTGATCTCCCTGGGGTTTTTTACCCACAAAAACCATCTCTAGGGGGTTTTCAGAGAATGGTTTCCCAAAAAAAAAAAAAAAAAACCAGTGAGGGGGCATCCCCGTTGGGGGAAAAGCCCCTTTTTGGGTGCCCGAGGTCAAAGGAGAATGGGGAGACTGGTTCGAGCTGATAGGGAAAAAGGCCCAAAACAGTGACCAAATACCACCCCCTTACAAAACCCCGGAGGGAAAGAGCATCTCTAACGCACATTAAAAGGCGAACTTTTAGGCAGATGGGCTACAGCAACAGAAGACCACACCGGGGGCCACTCCTTTCGGGTAAGAACAGGAAACTGAACTCAAATTTTTCCCAAGCTCATCGAAATTTAAACAGAAAGATTTAAAAAAAGTTTTTCCTGGTTTTGATGATCTCGATTTTCCCGCTGCGACATTCGGAAGGTAGGGGCAGAATTTTGGGGTCAACAACTTAAAGCAATTTGGGTCCAACCTGCCTTTTAAACAACGGGTTTTCAGGTGTTGGGTGGTGTCATGGTGTTTGGGGAAAATTTTTTTTTGGGACTCCCCTTTTTTGGGGGGCCCTTTGGGACCAAATTACATCGTTTCAAAAACCTTGTTTGGGAAACTATCCACGGGGGAATTGAGGGAGTTTCGAAGGGAAAAAAGGGGGCCAAAACCCTTACAAACAAGGGGTACCTAATAAAGTGGCCGTAGTTTATAAACATACATACACACACTTTTTACTTCCCCACAGGGAAGTATATACTCCCAAAATAACACCCAGTTTAAATAATTAAAAACATGTATATACTGTTTCATGTGTGTTTTATTAAATAATATATATTATATATATAATATATATATATATTAAAATTATAGTGGCGTGGGATATAAATATATATATACTGTAATTTTACAACCCAGGAAAAATATATACACATGTCCAGTATTTTCCTGGGTTACATTTTTTGTATAAATGTCCCCTTTTGTTTTAAAGTAAATACAAAAACTTCCCCCCTGTGACACTGGTCCGTAAATTTAGGGATAGACCTGTGAGGGGGGCATACCCCCACCTCCTCAGGACATACCTTTGCGGGGTCACGGGGGCCCTAGAAGCTCCCTTTTTGGGGCAGCTCGGGAAGACTTGAGGAAACAGAAACTGTTCGGGTTTCCAATGAGGGGGGCCGAATTGCTGCAGGAGGGGCGGAGAGGCGGGGAACCCTTTGCTGTGGTGCTGAAGCTGGGGGGGAGGGCTGGCAGGGACACAAAGAGGAGGGGGCCCTTTTCAGAGTGCTGAGGCTCTGGGGTGGGCAAGCTTCTCACTGCAGGAGCAAAGAGTAGGAGCCTAATCATTCGGGCAGAAGGCTTTACACCCGGGGGCTTCGCCCCAATGATACTGCCACGACCCCCCGGTAGATGTCTGCAAAACACTAAAAAATTAGTTCCAATACTAAAACCCCTAGGGTTAGTCTTATTTTTCGAACAATAGTGCCCTTTCAAAACCCCTGACCTTCTTGGAAATGGACCTTAAGGCTCCAGGGTAACTAAATAATAAAAGGGGTTTGTGAATAAACCCAAAATGAAGATTTTTTTCTTACATGAAATTTATCCACAAAGGGGGGTTTTATCGGCCTCTGGGTTTAAAAGTCAAAGGGGTTGTCCATCAAAAACCCAGGTCCATATGCCCTGTTATATGCATCCGCTCAAGACTCCCCTATAAAAGCACCGCCCGTTTTGGGCTACTTAAAGGGGGTTGTACTTACATTAAATGGTCCAAAAAGGGACAGTAAAAACAAGCAACTTGCAATTGATTCATTTGCAAAGCTGTCTTGTTTTCACTGTCTCCTTACTTCGTTTTCTGTAACACTGTTCCCCAATGCCGGGGGTTTCCACCCCTTTCATTCTAGCGATGGCTCTACAATTTGCATTCCTGCCTCTCTCACGCGAATAAGGGGGCCGCAACATTTCACCGCACACCAGCAGCTCCACAGTAACACTGCAGCTGCTTCTACAATCAAAAAAACAAAATTGGCCCGGTGCCTTAATGCTGCGCGTGTAAACAAGAAGGGGGACATCTGTGCTTCTCTGGATGAGTTCATAGACGATTCAACGTAACAAACCTCCACTGTGAGGAGAAAGATCATGCCTGAGTTCAAGAAGACTGTCAACTGAAACAGGGTTGGTATGTAAAAAAAGCCTTACAAAATAAGACGCATAGAAAGAAAAACACAGTGACATGTGGATGCAGACAGAGGGGGGGGAGGGGGTGTCCCCTCCCACTGATCTCCCCTCCCACTCATAGAGAAAGCCTGCGAGCCCTGTTATCCCTGCCCACTCATATAGAAAGGCTGTGAGCCCTGCTATCCCCACCCACTAATATAGAAAGCTTGTGAGCCCTGCTATCCCCACCCACTAATATAGAAAGCCTGTGAGCCCTGCTATCCCCTCCCACTCATAAAGAAAACCTGTGAGCGCTGCTATCCCCGCCCACCAAATAGAAAACCCGTGAGGCCCCATCCCCCCCGCCCACTCATATAGAAAGCCTGTGAGCGCTGCTATCCCCGCCCACTCATATAGAAAGCCTGTGAGCCCTGCTATCCCCGCCCACTCATATAGAAAGCCTGTGAGCCCTGCTATCCCCGCCCACCTCAAAGAAAGCCTGTGAGTCCTGCTTCCCCCCCCCACTCATATAGAAAGCCTGTGAGCCCTGCTACCCCCCCCCACTCATATAAAAAAGCCGTACCCCTGCAAACCCCCCCACCAAGAGAAAGCCTGGAGCCCCCCCCGGGGGGGCCCCTTTTTTTCCCCCCCCCCCCCCTCATAAAAAACCGTGAGGCCTGCATCCCCGCCCACCATATAGAAAGCC
>JAODAL010016910.1:0-79271 GCA_025379985.1 Phyllomedusa bahiana
ATAAATATACCCCAGCCTGCCTTTTAAAACCCCCCAAAACCACTAAATACCCCCGCCTCCTGCATGGCCCCCCAACCCTGCCTCCCATAGCCCCCAGCCGCCTGCATTGCCCCCCCTGCCTCCCTATAAACCCCCAGCCTCCCTGCATAGCCCCCCAGCCTGCCTGCATAGCCCCACCTGCCAAAATTACCCCCAGCCTCCAAATTTCCCCCCCAGCCTGCCTATTTTACCCCCCAGCCTGCCTTAAAACCCCCCAACCTACCTATATAGCCCCCAGCCCCCTGCATAGCTCCCAGCCTGCCTGATACCCCCCCGGGCCTGCCATAAAACCCCCCGCCTCCCTATATCCGCCCCCCCCCTGCCTATAAATCCCCAGCCGCCTAAAAACCCCCCAGCTTCCCTATGTACCCCCCGCCTCCTATATAGCCCCCCCGCCTGCTATACGGCCCCACGCCTGCCTGCATACCCCCCCACCTATATATACCCCCGCTGCCACATAATCCCCCCACCCTCCTACATCCCCCCCCAAGCCGTATGTAGCCCCAAACCCTGCCATATAGTCCTCAAGTCTCCCTTTTGAAAGCCCTAACCCCCCCGGAACCGTCTCCTTATAGCCCCAAAAGCCCCCAAAGTTGCTACTATTAGGCCCCGAAAGTCTCCCTTTTCTCTTTATGGGCCCCTTTTAGTCCCAAAACCCTGCCCTAGCTACCTATATGGCCCCATAGCCCACCAAACCCCCTGTCTACCTGTATGGCTCCCTATACCTACCTAAACCCTGCCTGCCATATGGGGACTCTATTGCCACCTTTAAAACCTTTGCCTCTGGGGCCCCCACATAGCCATCTAAAACCCTGCCTGCCTAAATGGACCCCAAAAATAGCCGGGGGGGCGGGAGGGAGGGTGAAAAGTCGGGATTCTAAGTATTTGTGTTAAATCACCAGGGCAAGGGGGCCGGGAGATGTCGAGGGTTTTTTTGGGACGGTGAACCAAAAGGGGAAAGTCAAATGACTCCAAAAAAACGTCACCTGTGACCCAAAAGGGATGAACTACACTTTAATCAAAATTTTGCGACCCTTGGTTACACTGGGGGCCCCCCACTATTTGGTCACTATATGACGGGACTATTTTGGGCTTTTTACTGATCATAATAGTGTAGGGGTATTTTTTCAGTCACCGTGGTCATGTTCTGGGGGTGTAACAGGTTCCTATGTAATAGGTTATTTTTAATGTTGGGGCTTGGGACATGGGATTTGTTTGGTAGCAGATGATGTAGTTTATGGGAGGTATTTGCCCCTTGTATTATCTACATTATCTAACAGCATGTCCTGGTAAATGTTCGTGGTCAGGGAGGGGGGAATGGTAGGGGGCCCCATCCAAAAGCTTGCTTTGGGGCCCTGCCTTCTCTAGTTACGCCCCTGCAAAAAATGGTGTTCAGAAACAATTTTTCAACAAGACGCATTTAGGCCGACATGTGTGAATCTGGCGCTGCCTGGCTAGATCTATGTCTGTTTTTAATAGTGTATGATTCAACAGTATGAAAGTGTGTTATCAACACATAAAGCGTTATGCGCCAATGTTTGTCTCAGCCACGGTATGGATTTGTATGACAGTTTCACGGCAAACTCTGCCACATTTTTGGTGCTTTTAAAAGTATTGTGTCTGGTATATAATGCATCAAGTTTTGGCATCTGGCTGTTCATACATCTATAGAACAGGGCTCAAAGTACACCAGAAAACTAGCGCAGCCCTGTTCATACATGTCGCCCTTAGTGTTTTCATATGAATCTATTGGACACTTATTGCATGCTGTTCTATTCTAAAATGTTCAATTCTGATCCGGAATAATTCAGTCACTTCTATGTTAAAACTTCAATACTTAGATCAGGGATTAACAAACATGCAATTCGCAAATCTGAGGTTAACACACAACCAAGGAAAGCCCATATTAAACTCTGCGGGTGCAATAATTATTTTTAACTGGACTTACAGAAAGCACTTAAAAGAGGACATACACAAGTCCTATTGAAATAGAGTGTGGGCCCTTAGAATAATTTTTGTTTGTGGGTCCAAGGAACCTCAGTCCGACATTGGTCTTACGTAGTGATTTCCAGCTATCTGTGTATGCACACTCGTGCCTAGCAGGCTATCAATCATATAGTCACTTTGTCCACAGAAACTCATAAGCCCAAAGTGAGCAAAATTTTAATCATAAAAGGTTACACATGGAATCTTTCTTAAGAATATATACCAACCAGCTTAGCATGTAGCCAATTTAATGTGTTGTAGACATATTTTATACCTGTATACATTATATAGAAAAGGGCACATAATAAAAGGAGCCTTGTTGAAATGGGGAGATGCACCAGGTAGGTGTGTGGAGACTTTACATCATGCTCCACTAAAACTTAAATATATTCAAAAAGGCTTCTGGGAAATGAGCTAAGACTTTATAGTTTTAAAGTCGGACATGATATATAGAGATTAGATGGAGGTTAGGTCAAAACTGTCGCAAATTTGGTACAGCCTGCTAGACAGGTCAGACATGTTGTAACAATTTTCGGCACATGGCTGTTCATAAATCTATAGAACCGGGCTCAAAGTACGTCAGAAAACTGCTGCAGCCCCGTTCATACATGTCGCCAGTAGGGCCACATGTATGAAAGGTGTTCAGGTCTAAAACTCACTTTGTTGCCCATAGCAACCAATCAGAGCGCCCCTGTCATTTTTTCCAGAGCACTATATGAAATGAAAGCGGTGCTCTGATTGGTTGCAATGGGAAACAAAGTGAGTTTTAGACCTGAACACTTTTCATACATGAGGCCCTTAGTGTTTTCACGTGAATCTATTGGGCCCTTATTGCATGCTGTTCTATTCTAAAATGTTCAATTCTGATCCGGAATAATTCAGTCACTTCAATGTTAAAACTTAAATACTTAGATCAGGGATTAACAAAAATGCAATTAGCAGATCTGAGGTTAACACACATCACCAAGGAAAGCCCATAGAAAACTGTGTTTTGATCTAGACCTGGTTTTGATCTAGAGACTCCTGAAGATGAAGAGATGAAGGCCTGAGGAAAATTGTGGCATTTTTGCTTATATTTTTTTTTGGACTATACAGAGCTTTTTGTTTATGATTTTGAATGAGCAGATTTTCTGGTTAATCACAAAGCCCTACATGACGCTGAGCCCGTATTGTAAATCCATTCACACTGGGGCAGCTTTATTTTGTTGCTATGCTACTATTGTCCCCTGCGGAAATGTCCTCTCCTCCTCTACATCACAATTATTTTCTTCTTTGCAGACATAAAAGACAACATTTGTGTTGTGTGGTCGTCACTTTTACATGTTTAATTGGGTTTGGTGCCCACGACGGTCTCAGATATCTGTACAAAGGTCACTTTTTGTAATGGGTTTTAAGAGCTCAACAAATCAAAGCAGTAGGCGCTAATGAAGGCAAAAGATGGTCTTGTTCTGTCGCAGTAGATAATCAGCTCTCTTGCTATGGCCTGGTGGTAAGTCCCATTGACAGCAATGAGACTAAACAGGTGAAAACTGTCATATCCACTTAACTTCTCCAACATAGCCTAGTCACAGGTATTTACTGACAAAGCTACTTAGTTAAAAATGACTTGATGTGTTATAATGAAAGGGTTTATGGGCTCTTACAGCAGAAGACGACATAATCTTTATTTACAGCAACTTAGGAGCTATCACTTTGAAGCGTCAACAATTAGTACTAACGTGTCAGGAGTAAAGGAGCAGTATACCAAACATGTCAGATGGTTTTCCATCAACCTTTACCTGTATCTATGTTTGGGAACTGTTTTTATGAATTCTTAGGCTTTGTGCACATTTAAACTTGGGCTTTCCGTTAGGCCTTAGTAGGAAACTTGATGAAATACTGATGGATCCTATTATACGCCAATAACGCTGGTCAGTCACAATTTGTATGACTGATCTATCACACTTTCATTGGCTTTTGTTATAAACAAAATTCATGAAGCCGGTGTGAACCTTACAGGGATATTCCCACCATAGACTCTGGTGCCATATCCATGGGTATGCTATCAAAGTCTGCAAGGTCCCACCTCTGGGACCCTCAACTAACTTGGGAATGGGCATCCAAGAGTTTCGAGTCAGAATGGAGAGCCAGTCGCACTTGGTCATGACCCTCCATTCTGTTCTATGGGAGTTCTGAGTACAGCCAAACATGGCCCTCGGCTGTACTTGGAACTACCATAGTACAGAATGAAGAGTTGTGTGTGAGTGCCAACGCCTCTTCATTCTGAGCTGATATTTTTGGAGGCCTGTTCCCAAAATAGTTGTGGGTCACAGTGATGGGACAAATTATTGCTGCTCATTCGGGTTAGTTATATCCCAGTAGAAGTCTAGCTGCTGTTCATGTTGCATATGGCAGTTGCTCTGGATATTAGCTACTGGTCATAATAATTTGCCTCGACTGTGTGTAAAGTTGTATGTCTTAATAGTGGACTAACAAGAAATAATTGTGTATGGCTAGCTTCATACTGAAAGCAATTGTTTCCCTCATGGTTAGTTCTTATTTTTCAATAACGTGTGCTTATTTCTTTTATTTAATACATACCGTATATACTCGAGTATAAGCAGAGTTTTTCAGCCAAAAAAATGAGCTGAAAAAGCCGTCCTCGGCTTATACTTGAATCACTGTCAGCGCTCGGGCGCTGCGATGGCCCGAGCGCCGGCAGGTGCACTTCAGTTGTACGCGACTCCTCTGGGAGTCGCATACAGCTGAATCCCAAGTTTGCCGACAGCGTACGGGCACTGCCATGGTCCGGGCGCTGTCGGCGATGTTTTCAGCTGTATGTGATTCCTGGGAGCGCATACGGCTCTCCATTCACCCATCGGTGTCCGGGCACTGCCATGTCCCGGGCACCAGCAGGGATGGCTTCGGGTGTCTGCAACCCCTGGGAGCACATACAACTGAAGACTCTATTGCAGAGCAAAAAGAGAGCGCTCCCTACTCTGCAATAGAACTTCAGAAGCCCGCAAGTAGACTTGTGGCCTATACCTGCCTATGAGGGGACAAATACCTGCCTATACCTACCTATGGGGGGACAATAAACTGCCTCTGAGGGGACATATACCTGCCTATACCTGCCTATGGGGGACATTAAACTGCCTATGTAATTTTATTGGTATCCATTGTTATTTTTTAAATTTACCAGTAGCCGCTGCATTTTCCACCCTAGGCTTATACTCGAGTCAATACGTTTTCCCAGTTTTTGTGGCAAAAATAGGTGCCTCGGCTTATATTCAGGTTGGCTTATACTCGAGTATATACGGTAATAATAAAATAGATATAGTCATCTTAAATACAGATTGATTGTAAGGTTAGGTAATGGCCAAGGATTTACACTGAAGTAACTAGAATTACCTTGTATTGGATGAGTTCATCACAATATACCATATTTATAACCTGATAGACAAAACAACATTATTCAGCCGGAAGCGATTCCCATTTTATTGTTTTCATTTCACATTTATATTCTCATAAAGAAAATGATGATCTACCCATCTGCTCTCCAAAAGAGGATGCAAGGATTAGTCTGATTCTTCTATTTATCTAGTAAACTCTATTGGGTTGGGTCCCTGATTTCCCATGATTTATAAAGGGAGTTGTGAAGGTTATAACTATGCAGAATAATAGCACTGTGAGAACGGGCTGTTTTTATATTGTATTTTTTTAATTTAAAACCAGCCCTCTTTAGTCATATGTAGTTGTAGTAAAATGCCCCCCAGCAATGCACCCACCATATATGGCTCTGTTTGCCTCTGCATCAACTCATTGGTCCTTGAGCAAAATAAATAATTCTTCCTGTATTCGGGCCTGTCAAGTTGATGCTAAAGTTGTGCGCTGACATTCTAGGCATTCTGACATCTTAGACATCGATATACATTGTCATGTTGGATTATGATGGATTAGGTTGGGTTCAAACAAGGACATTGGGTAACTTTGAGAAATGCACCAATTACTGCATCCTGCTGTAAATGAAGATGTCGCTGTGTTTACAAAGAAAAAATGTGAAGGCCATAAATATTCCACCAGTTATGCAGATCTCCATTATGCAGGACCAATGCTTTGTTTTCAAAATATAAGAATTACAGTATTATTAATAATTGTAAAGCCAGTGGGATCATTAATGGTAATTGCTGTGTCTGACGCCAGCTTAAATACCATTTGTTTGTTTCACATCCTTTAGGGTATGTTCACAGGGCGTTTTTTAAATACCTCTTTGGTTACGGTTTCCGCACCGAAAAACATACCCAAAGACGTATTTATCAATGTTCCAGGCAGATCTTATTGATTTCAATGTAAAAAAAGTATCGTCATTCACAAGATACATTTTTTACATATGTTGTTTTATTAAGTAAAATGGATGCGTTCAAAGACGTTACGTCAATTCTTGATCTGTTTTTCGCATGTCAAATCCCCATAGGAAACAATGGAGTAAGTTTTCAGAGGATCAAAAATTTACACAAAACCGTACCAGCCTTTCTGGTATGTTTTTGAATGTATTTTATGCATCTGAAATACGCATTGATTCCAAATTTGAATGTCTATTAATAATAGTAGGGTTTTATTGGTTAATTTGAAAGAAAATGTAATGAAAAATTAATCTAAAAAATGGATCCAAAAATGCATCAAGTACAAAAACGTATTTGCAGATGTTTTTTATATCCATGTTAATGTATTGAAAAAAAATGTATCAGACACGTATCCAGAGGCGTTGCTAGGGTTCCAAAACATCCGGGGCCCGGGCCCCTTGTGTACATTCTGCTCAGTAGGGCAGGGTTCACACGGCATTTTTCACATGAACCACCGCATATGTCATTACAGAGAAAAAACTGTGGCCAGCGCCACACATATACATATATACATACACACGAACACAAACACATATACATACACATACATACGTATACACACATACATACACACATATACACACATACATACACATATACACACATACTGTAAGCTGCCGCTCAGCTCTGGGACGCCATCTTGGCCCGTCCTGGGGGATTCTCGCTTGGCGTTTGGACCGCCGTCCTTGGAAGAACGGTATGGTACACTCATAAACGGCACTCTGAAACGTCTTCTCTTTTATCTGGCCTTAGCCAGCTTTATTTCACCCAGCAGTGGGTACTGGTACAGCATTCATAGAAACCAAACCATAAACATAACATCTCGGCCGTCTAGCCACTAACTTACATAGAGGTCCTCTCTATCTGTGGTCTGTCCCTATTGTCCAGCATCACAACCATAACAGTTTACTTACTGTACCGTATTAGCTACCTTCAGCCTTGGGGGGCCAGAGCTCTCTCCTCAGCTCTGCTGCTCCACACTGCCATGCAGCAACCACGCCCCCTGATCACCTGGAGTACTAGGCTTTTATAGGCCTCCAGAGATGTCCAATATCTGGGCTGGAACCCAGGACCTGGAATGCGGGGATGGCCACCCACCCGACACTATAGCTGTCCCGGAAGAGCCACCCCATACCTAGCTGCCTTGCAGCTATTCTAGCTGCTACCGTAAGTGTCAGTAATATAACACTTACACAAAATAGGTGGCTTTTCTCCACCGAGCCCAGTTCCTCGGTGGCGCATCTGCAGAGGGTCTACGGCCGGAGACCCTCTAGTGGCAGGATCATGCGACTACCAGCAAACTCATACATACACACACACTCATACATACACACATACATACGTATACACACTCATTTAGAGCTAATCAATATAACTGTAGGCTGATTGTTAGCTCTGTGGGTCAACCTGACCCACAGAGCTGACAGCATACAGTTATACTGATCAGCTCCATGGGTCAGCATTGTATATTTGACCCATAAAGCTGATCAATATAACTGTAGACTGTCAGCTCTGTGGGTCAGGGTGACAATTATTCTGCAGTTAAATTATATCACCCCCAAGACATTTCCAGTAGCTTTATTTCATTATGAGCATAGCCTGCCCAGCCCTACTATACCCAATATGGCCGCCAGCTGCTCTGCGAGGGAAGTCACTGATAGGAGGAGGAGGAGCATGCAGGCGCTGGCGCCTTGGCCTTATTGAAGGGGAGACTGGGAGTAGAATGTTGAGCTGCTTTCCCCCTCTCTGACCCTGCGCAATATAAGCGCAGCAACGCACTGGAAGCCCCGGCCGGCAGCAGCGGAGACAGTGAGTCACGCGGGCCGCGACACAGCACACACAGTAGTAGCTCGGCGCCGCATCTACTGTGCGCGGCGTCGCGCTTCACTGCTCAGCAAGCCGCAGCAGCGAAGATGTTAGGGACTGGAGCTTTGAATAGTAGTCGCTGGCGGCCGCGCTACTGTGGTGATCGGCTGGCCGCCGAGGACTGAAACATTCGGGGCAGCAGGCATATCATGAGGGGCACGGGCCCCGGATAAAAGCACCTAGCAGCACCCCTGTGTATCCACCACGCCGTGTGAACATACACTTAATAGAAGCTTATGTCTAGGCACCTGTTCACATCAAGTGTTTTGATTACATGTAGCATATAAGTTGGGAAAATCTCATGTCATATGCTTTTATGCCATATCAAAATATGATGTCACTAAGGGAGTATGAAGCAGCCTCACTCCACTTCATACCTCGTGGATGTTGGGTTGGATTAAATTATAGCCCCTATTGACCACTGAGGAAAAGGATCGGTGATGACTCCAGTCCCAGTCATTTTACCACTTATATGCTATGGTCAACATGACTGCAGCATCTAAGCCTTTCTGTCACTTAATCGACCCCCTCACATCTCGAGTGCGAGGTGCCAATAGGTTGTCAAGGCAGTTGGTGTCTTATAAAGACCCCAGGCCTGTCATTTTACTACTTCTATTACATCCTAATAGGTGAGCCATATTTGTACACTATTCTGCAATAGATTAGTATTGCAGAATAGTTTACAATCAATTGCACACTCTAGTGGTCAGGTATAACAAATACAAATAAAAAACTTAAAAAGTCGTAAAAAAATGTTAAGTTTAAAAAAAATATACATATTAGCCTGCAGGGGTTCCTTAATGAAAGCAGCACCAGAGCAGCATCAGAGGATGCTGCTCCGGAGCCACTGTGGGGGGATGCCTCTGCTAAACTACAAAAGTCTAGAAGGGCAGCACACATGGCCTTTTCAGGACAAGCATGCTGCCCAGGAGGAGGTCGCCATCCCTGTGGTAACGCCGGGCTAAGTACTTACCACTCCCCGGCCTCATGTCTTCAGGCTGCTGCCTCCTCTGTCTCTTCTTCCTCCTATGGCAGGAGACAGGCTGCAGGGGGAAGGAACTGCCCCTTTGTTTCCTGTCCCTTGCTCCTGTCTCCTGCCCTCTTTGCCTATAGCAATAGCCTGTCCAGCATTCAGGAAAGCTCAGTGACACTCCATCCCCCAAGGGTGGCACAGTTTTCCTGTCATGGAAAGCTGGGATGTTACCTGTGGGTTATGGGTGTTACCCAGCTTTCCTGGATGCTGAATAGGCTATCCAGCCTATATATCTGTATGTGTGAAATGTTTGTTTATTTACAGGTTCCATTTGGACCAGTTCAGATACAGTGGACTATGTCGGATCAACCTTGGATGGTTAAAGTGGGCTGTTGATGGGGAGTGTTTATTTATTTTTTGTGCAATTTTTATTCATATAATTCCAGGGACAGTAATGGAGATGTCTGACAGACGCCTCTTCCTTACCATTGCTCGGGCTTTGTATCAGCTAGTGGTGGTTTTTGTTGCCCAAGGCTGACACGATTCTGGGGCGGCTGCAGGCTGGTATTTTTAAAATAGGAAGGGACCAGTATCCATCGACTTTCCTATTCTGATAGTATTAGGCTGCAGCTGTCGGTTTTACCTTGGCTGGTTATGGAAAACCATAATCTAAACATAGGCATCCACTGTAATGATTACAAGAGTTGCCCATTTTAGGATTCTTGATGAATAAATGATTTTTTTTTTTTTAAATAAACGACTTGGGGTCCTATCACATTAGAGGGTCCGATTCTGATGGTTACCTGGCTCTTCCGTGTACCCCTGGTGCGCTAGATATTGGTGTAACAGTGACATGGAGTTACTGTCAGCCTTGGGGTGCCATCAACTTCTACTTACTGACACCAAGCCTGAGCGATAGTAATGGAGAGGTGTCTGTCAGATGCCTTCATTACTATCACTGGAATTAAATGGGGAAAAAAACACAAATCGCACCAAAACTTTTACTTAAATTAGCACCTCCTGACACCAGCCCTTTTTCACCAATTAATTAAAGAAATCAATCCAACGTTGTGCTTACATAATCCAATGAGACCGACATAGTCCAAAGGGGAAACCTGTCTAAAAATAAGACCATTAAAAAAAAACCATGAGCACTAAATGCCATCTCCTGCACCCCCTGAAAATAATTCCTGTGGCTGATCTTCTGGAGGTGCAGGGTACGGAGTTCAAGCTGCACAATATGATTCTGTGAGGTACATGCCACAGCTGCAGCACAATATCCAGGGGGATGGTCCAATGCCCCCGAAGAAGATTGTAAGCTGTGCTCTGTACTCCTCTCTCCTATTGACCCATTACCTTTCCACCTGCAACTATCACCCCATAACCTCTCCATCTATCATCTCACGCAGTTTGTACAGAGGTCGCCAATAGGTAGGGAAGTTCTGAAAAAAATAGAATTCTAAGATGTTTGTGTGGTACATTTTGCAGGGACGAGTCGTGGCCAGGAGTCATCATGGTGGTCTGGAGAAAATGGAGAAGAAAAGGGAAGAGAAAAATTCCAGTCGTAGAAGATGTCTCTGGTGAGTCCCATGATGTAATTGCACTATAATAACTTAAACGTCTGCAGAATCTGTGCCTGTATGCACTGGTATCTACCACTATATAGTCTTTTTATAGTGGTAATATACAGTCTGCAGAACTGTATATCAGCCTACCTATCTAGCCACCTGGGGCTCACCTACATCCTAGATACCTGGTGCCTACCTATCTACCTACTTGTGGGTTTCCTACCTAACTGGGGCCTAACTATGGCCTACCTAGGTCCAATATACCTAATTTCCTACCTGTAGCATACCTACATAACTGGAAACGATCTAACTACCTGGGGCCTAAATACTGTCTACCTACTAGAAGCCTATCTATCTACTGCCTACCTACCTGAGGCCTAATTGCTGGCTACATACCAGAGGCCTACCAACCTACTTGGGGCCTACCAACCTATATAATCGGGGTCAATCTAGCTACCTGGGACCCTGCCTACCTACCTAACTGGTAATATGAATCTGAGGGTCAAAGGAGATATTTGTAGCATAATCTCCAGGGGGTTAGTCCTCTGTTCCTTCCCACACCTCTATGAGACCGTGCCTCTGAGCTATTGCCAGTACCCACTTTCCCACCCCTGGGAAGTTTGTAGAGGGGTGAGGGGCAGTGAGGGAGGTACTGGAAAAGTGAGGATTCTAAGATATTTGTGCCCAATTCTGCAGAGATAAGTAGTGGCCGGGAGAAGTCATCTTGGAGGTCTGGAGCAGATGCAAAAGTAAAAAGAAAAGGGAAAGTGAAAACTCATCAGAAAAACGTCACCTGTGAGTCCCAAGATGTCACCTGTGAGTCCCATGATGGTGATAAGTATGGTAAGGTAATCGCTCCATGTATTATCTAGTAACTGCATGACTATTATGAAGAGATCCTGGTAAATGTTCATGGTCGGGGGCCCATCCAAAAGTCTTCTATGAGTCCCAGACTTCTCTAGTTACACCCTTACACCCTTGTACTATGATGTTGTATTTATTGATGTATGTTAGGTATATTGTTATATTTGATACAAGTTTTTTCTGCAAAGTATGTTAATAAAGTGGCTATCAAGGACTTTACACCATATTAGGTTGTCCCATTTTTTTTAAAGCAGAGAACATTTAGCAGGGTGGTATTGGTTCATAGTTGGATGATAGTCTTCTAATCAAAAGTCAAGTATTTAAAAAAAAATTGTTAAGCTTTAAATTAAACAAGAACAACATCAATTTGCTGAATTTTAGGCTTTGCATGTTGTGGAATTGCTTAATTACCTTATGTAAATGTATTTTGGGGCATGAAAAGTTGCCATTAATTGTATCTGATCCCATAAAATCAAGCAGTCCAAAAGAGTCTAAACCATTTCTTGGTGTGTTTTATGGTTGCCACTTCAGAGTCTCAGAAGACAATCAATAAAATCTCCAGATACATTTTGGCACACTTTAATACCAGCGTGGCATAGCTCTAGTTCCTATTACACATCACCCTGGAAACCCAAATTTTAATGGCTGTGAATCAGTCAAAGAAACTTTCTAGATAGTGAATAGCGGTTTTATCGGGTAGATCAGTACCATTACATCACTTGTCATTTACATTTCATCTACTCAATAGACAGACAGTGAAAAGCAATGACCCCTGAGCTAATCCCTGCTTCATTTGTGATTTGATTAAAGGAATTAAATAGTGCTAGCCATGTCTAACTATAAGCAGTATGAACATGGACTACGTGTACACTGGTATTGTAGACTTGCGATTACAATATCATAATGATTATGTTACTTACACTATGAGAATGTAACAAGGCTTTCTATCGGAGACAAAGAATACGCAATTAAAATGTAGAGGGGTGAGTGACATTGTTTTCTGTGGTCTGGATTTTCACTGCTGTGCATAGACAAGATTTATGGCAGCACAGTTTACTGAGTTGAGTGAAATTCTCTTCTAGCCTACTGTCTATGGGGCCCAGGGTTGCCATCTGGGGAGATGGAGGCTGGACAACGTGGATGTAATGGGATGTCTGACAAGTTCTCATCTACTCATCATCTTCATTTCATTTACATGCCTGATTTGTTTGGTCAATGAGATATATTATTAGGGCCTATGGAACTAATTTTTCAGCTATTATGTTTGGCTGCTTAGGCTGACTCTCGGTTTATACATTTCATTCCATACTTTTAGACCCAATCAGTGACCCAATCAGTGATTGCTATGTATCAAAAGGGATCACATATTGTATTTCCATAGTGGCTCAAAACAGAAACATAAAACAAGCAAAGAAAAAACAATAAGTATTTAAACATCAAAGAGTAAACTAAAGAGAAACACAAAACCCCTACTAAAAATAGTTTTTCCAATTATTTTTTAAATAAAAAGGTACACATAATAGGTTTTAGTGTGTATATAATGAGTCAAGCTATACAATGATCATATTATTTTAATCCATACTTGCAAACTCTCCCGGAACATCCTGGAGGGGAAATCTCCCTAACAATGGGGAGAGACGACAAGCCTGTTGCAGCCCTGCTGATCTTTTTATAGGAGTGACAACAGAGTAAGGCATCATGAGACACTGCCCTAACTTTACTTGGTACAGATCAGCTGCATGACACGCTCTTTGGCTATGGAGGAAAGCTGCTTGATCTGTTGTCTACTAAGCCTTCCTGGGCACTGGATAGGCTATACAGAGTCCAGGAAACCTCAGGGACACCACATCCCAAAATTCGCTTGCCTCCAGAGCCATTACACAGTTGAATTAAGGGGTTTGTGGCTTGTGTAAAAGGGTGTGTCATGTAAAGAGGGGATGTAGTTTATGTTAATTTTGTGGGTCGGCGTGCGTAGCGACTCTGTATCCTCCCAAAAGCTATTTTCAAAAGTTAGGAAGTATGCTACATGGTGACATCATGACAATTTGCTGAGCAGATATAATGGATAGGGATAGTATTCCGTCAGCTGTTTCAGCTGATTGTGTATCTAAAAGTGATCTACTCTATTGTCAACTATAGGAGGACTCGTAAGTCCCCACCAAATGCAAGTAGCCATGACAGTTGTCCTGCTTTGTCAGGGGCTGATGTTTGTTGTGAAAAACAACCAAGTTTCTGAAAAAAATTAAGATAATAAAGTTGTGTTTTCATAGTGTTTTATGGAGACAGGTTATAAGGTGTCGGGATATGACTTGAGAATTCTTTCGTTCTTATATTAAGGATGAACAACACATGATCTCTTAGAGTGAATCAGCCCATAATGCAGGAGGACAAATGTTAGATAATAACCGGTGAGACCTGTTTTTTCTCATTTTAGAAAAACATAACTAATTGTTACACCATAAAAGAGAAATCGCAGACTGTGGTGAGCACTTAAATGGGACATGTGTCAAAGACAGCATTGTGATGTCAAAGGGACGTCCCTGTCACACCAGCCGGGTTTTTTATGGATTCAAATCTGTGTAAATATAATTTATGTGTAGTTAGAACAAGATATTGTATTGTGCTTATATGAGTTATGAAATTAATGTGTGGCCGGCGTTCACTGGACTTTATTTGTCAAAACTGTTCAAAGGTATAATTCTCTTTGCTGCTTATAGCAACCGATCAGAACTCAGCTTTTATTTTTCCAGAGCAGTTTTAACCCCTTAAGGACTGAGGACCAATGTCGGAAAAGTGGCCTATCCATGCCAGTTTTAGGCGCATTAAATCAGTGTAAAGTGCGCCTGAAAGTCCGATCCTTTCCAAAAACTGGGGTAAGGTATACCTTGCATTGAAAACTTAATGTGCCTAAAAAGGCGAATCGCGTCAAAAAAGGCGCATTGCGTAACTCGCGGGTCATAGAATATCATTGGTGGAATATGTAATGCGCTCTAGGCACATTGCCCAACGGAGGTGCATTGCGCAACGCGGGCGCACAGCCCTCCATATTTAGGCGCATTACAAAGTGTCGTGACCGATGTATAATGCGCCTAGTTTTGGTGTACGACAGTTCAGTTACAACAAGAATATGGTGTCAAAAGTGGTTTGGGCGCAAAATAGACCAAAAAACTGGCGTTGGCGTGTTGGGACATGTCGCCCCAAGCGTTTTTTCTTTATTGCCACATCTGTTTTTCCTTCCTCACCTTCCAAGAGCCATAACTTTTTTTTATTTTTCCATCTACATAGACATATGAGGGCTTTTATTTTGCAGGACAAGATGCACTTTCTAATGGTGTCATTCACCGTCCCATAGACTATACTGGGAAACCAGAAACAAATTCAAAGTGGGGCAAAATGTGAAAAAAATTTACTTGCGCCATGTTTGCGGGAGTTTTTTTTTTTTTACGGAGTTCATTCTTCAGTAAAAATTATGTGTTATCTGTATTCTACAGGTTGATACGCATAACCCAATACCAAACATGTATGGTTTCTGTACAAAGTGGGTCAAAGTGTGAAAAAAAAGTACTTTCTTTTTTTCTTTTTTTTTTTTTTTACAGTGTTCACTCCCTGGTATAAATGATGTGTTCTCTGTATTGTGCAATACCAAATATGTAGGGTTTGCATTATGTTATAGTACCGTAAAAAATCCAAACATTTTCTATCTTTGAAATTTGCGCCACAGAGCCACTTTGTGCGACCAAAAACTTTTTTGAACTTCTACCATTACACCTGAATTAGGGTGGATTTTTTCGGCCTGAAATGTACTTTTTATTAGTACCATTTTGGGATAAATATGACTTTTGTGATCACTTTTAGGTGCCTGAAGTGACCAAAAAACCACAATTTTGGCATTTGGAATTTTTTTTCTGCTATGGTATACAGCGTACGGGATAAATGATGTTTATATTTTAATAGATCGGACTTTACGGACTCGCCGATACCAAATATGTGTAACTTTTTTTATTATTTATGTTTGTTTGTAAAATGGCAAAAGTGGGGTGAGTTGAAAAAAAAAAAAAAAAATCACTTGTACTTGGGTCCTTGACCACTAGGGGGCGCGATCATGTGTATACGCTTTTGTATTGTATAAACAATACTAAAGGGTGTACAAAGATGGTGGTTTTACTATTAAAACAAAAAACATGGCTTTCAGCCACCATGTAAACCGATCGGAGCCCTGTGATCTTGACATGGGACTCCGATCAGAGTGACAAACAGTACCATCACCATTTTTCATTTATTTAGCCAGCGTGACCGCAATCGCCATGGCGTTTAATGGGTTTTCACAGCACGGAATGGAGCCGGCTCTATTCCGTGCTGTTACCAGTGGGTGTAGGCCCGCAACCAGCACCCACCTCCTGCGTTGCGGGATTACGATGTGATCCTGCTACATAGCCACTTAGCGGCACTGCGGCATAAGTTTACATCCAGTGTCGTTAAGGGGTTAATAAAACATAGGCTGCATCCTGATTGGTTGTTGTAAGCAGCAGACAGTATTAATGTTAGACAGCTTTCATAAATGAGGCCAAATGCTGCCATAGGTACATAGATGGTATACTGTATATAACTGTTAAAAAACAACCTTTGTGACAAAATTAGTAAATCAGAGTTTATAATCAGTCAATGAGTAATAGTGCTAAGAAAAAGACTGAGATTTTCTAAACCTTATAACCAAATAAATGTTTGGGTTGAAATGACCAAAGTGAATAATTTTTTTTCATTATCCAAACATTCAGTTACTTTTAAGGAATTAATATTATTGGGGAGAGTGTGAGCCAGGAGTGCCAATAGGGCAGTACGGGCAGTACTCTTGTTAGGGACCCTAATCAAAAAGGGGCCCACTGATATGTTAAAAAATAGGAACTAGTAATGGGTGGAGCCCCATTTGATTTGGCTGTATGAGGCCCTGAAACTGTTAATACATGACTGATGGCAGCCCTGGTGTGAGCCCTCACAAATAAACATTATAACCCTGTCATGTTTATTACTCCCCGAGCTAAATTAAGTTGGTTGGAATCACCTTCACATCCCAACCAAGCTTTGGGCCTAGATGAGTATATACTCAGGCTTCCACTACCCCTCTGAACAATTTATTCGATAGCTGCTACATCGCACCTTGATAAAGCCAGCAAACATACCCCAAGGAGAAACTCCATCCCCCCACAGCACTACAAAGCACTTGTTTTTTTTTATCTTTAAACAGCATAAATGGGTAACACTTACTAATCCTGTCTAATACTTAGAGTATTCTACCAACAATGTACATTAGAGAAGTCCCTGATGAGTTTGAGCAACAATCTCTGTACAAGCGAAGGGTAAATAGTGAATTCTCTATATTCATTCCCTAGCAGTTGCACGTGGAGATCCAGTTTTAGGTAGTTTATTGACTGTACCTTCAGAGATGACATATAGAGGCCAAACCAAATTCTCTTCTCCAGCTCTGAGACATGTCTGGTTAAAATGGAGATACAGCAGAAATGCGACCAGATATGACTTCACAGAACAAGAGGAGTAACAGAGAAGAAAGATATATGGGAATTACACCATAAATAGCTTATCACCATATACAAACAGAAGCCACAGGGTGTCAGTAAACACATCAAACATGGTATACAACTAATATAACATTGAATACAAATATAACAGCATATAGAGTGTGAATTTGATCAAAAATGCACCCAAATAATACATGCTGTATGATGTTTAGACACTTTTGTCTAATTTTATACCACTTAAAATTTGTATTATTTTGCACAAATAATTGTGGCAGAATTTGCGTACAATGTTGTACATTGAGCTCTGCCCTCCTTACAACAATCCATGCACCCATTCCATGAAGCTATGCCCTCTTTATTGGATATGGTGCAATCTTGTCTAACAACTGTCTAAAACACATAAAAAATGTAGCACAAAAGAAATCTGGTGCAATTTCCATGGTTATTGTGCCCCACTGTCATAAAGTAGTGACAGGGTAAACCGCAAAAGCATACCAAGGAACCTCATCAAACATAGAAGCACATTTCACAACTAAACAATGAAGGAAGGAAGATATTGCTTCTTACCTTGTAGAGATGTAATTAGTGTCCTGTGATCCACATACACAGAGCGTCCCAACCTCCCCCTGCCCATATGACTAAGATGCTCATTACCGCTAATATTTTTGTTACTTTCAATGTAAAATGTGCTTTATATATTATTCCTATAAGTGATACATATATCTCGAAGGCATCCTTGACCCTGCAGATTCTATGATGCCTTTGGAGTAGGAGCAAAGTTGGTTCTATTACTTTCTCCAGTGATATGATAACTTGTGTGGTCTTAAAGGGGTTGTCTCATCTCAAAGTTTCATAGGATGCATGAATGAAATAATGCTGCTTTGCTCTGCCCCTTCCTGGTCAACCTGTCTGTAATTAGCATATGAGCTCCATGTATTCAGACTTCTCTGTTTTAGTCTAGATTAAATAAATTACCTTCCCTGAGGTCAGGAGAAGCTTCTGAGCTAATGTAAACAGTAGAATAATTAGTCTTTTGTCTGAAAGATCAGATAACACTCAAGCTTTAACACTGCTGGCTGAGACCTGTGTGATGAACTCACTCCTTGCTTTCAGATAGAACAAACAGCAGGGGAGAAGGAGTACACTGGTCGGTTAATTTGGGAACCAGAGAGAGCACAGAAGGTGATAAAATCACTTGTAGCTCCTTAACAAAAAAAGATGAACAAAGCAATATATTTGGAAAACGTCTTCATTTAGTGTTCCCTACATTTTGAAAGCTATTCTTTGTAGTGAGACAACACCTTTAACGTAACTATCACAAACATTAAAAAGATAAGGGAGAAAATGCCTAGATTGTCAAACAACCGCTTTCTTTTATGGTTGCATGTACCACCACTATAAGGCCATGTTCACATGGCTTAAAATGGGCCGTATTTCGGTCCGTAATTACGCGCCGGAGTGTGCAAATTACGGGCTGAAAACGGCCCAGTCATTACGGTAATCCACAGTTCTCACAGAGAACTATGGATTACGTCTCCTCTCCCTGCTTGGCGAATACGCCGAGGGGGGAGATAATTGACATGTGAATTACCAGCGGTCCCCCCGCACCCGCCCCCGCTCCTGCCCCGCCCCCCCTTCCACACGGCATAATTGCGGGGCGTAATTATGTCCCGCAGTTAAGCCGTGCGAACATACTCTAACTTTTAAAAGTGTGTTCTCACTAGGCTGTTCCACTGACTCACAGGCAGTTTGCACTCACTCTGTCTCCTCATGCTGTTGGTGGTTCTACAGCAGGGATTAGCATATCCAACTTCTAGGGAGCAAGAAAAGTCATGATTCTGAGTGCAGATCTTATCTCTAACAAGATTATAGATAAAAGCAGCCTTATCAGTCCTCACACCACTGGTACTTTTTTTTTTACTGAAGCTAATCTTGTTAGATCTAATTAGTTTGCTCAGTCTGGCCATGAGGTGATATCACTCCCTGCTCTCTGCTCTAATCAGATAACAGATGTCCATCTGGTATGCAGGTAACCATACAAACCTGTATACATTTAGAGAGCTCATAAAATATCTCTTATGTCATGACTAAAGTAAAATCTATTGACAAATAAATTTAGAAAAAAATCTTCCATTACCATTTCTTTTAAGTTGAAAGCTAATTTTTGTAGTGAAAAAACCTTTAGAGCTGTAATGCTCAGGCACCATCGACAGGGCTCTATTTACAATAAATTAAATTTTTGTGGTTGCTATCAGCTTACTTAGCTTATGAGAAGGTGAGCCTTAGCTCAGGTTGGCTCCATTGCTTAGCACAATGGGTAAATCCTCTTTTTCATAACTACAGCAAACTAAGGATGTAGAAACTGGTCTGAGAGTCCAAAGAAAGTAAAGAAGAGGGAAGTGCTGGAGTTGTGGCCCCATTTTATTATGTATTAAGCTGACCTGTTGTCAGCATACACTTACTCCTAGCAGGAATTTAGGTTTTAGACATAAATATGTTTCATTGGGAACAATGCATTTGTAAGTACAACAATAGTTAGGTTAACATTGCCTCCCACAGCCACTCCGAGACTCTCACTCAAGTCTTTTACAAGAAAAGGTCACATAATTGAGCTCTTTGGTGTTTCACATTCTTTTCGTGCTCAGATTACATATTTATTTTCTGCTTCACGTAATCTATTTGGTAAAGAATAGCCTTCAGTTGTAGGTCTAAACCGCGGATTAAATCTACATACTTTAACGTCTCAGCCTAAAAACTCCCCCCAGCCCTTGCTTTTTTTCATACTACTGTGTTTCTTTTGCTGTTGATACACTGTAAATATTTTACATATTTTTATACACGTTCAATAGTCTGGTAATTTTATATATTTTTATACTAAGCACGAAAAGCAACGCAATTCTGTCTGCACAGTCATGCTGTGTTGTTACAGATGAGGAGTCGTCACTACCTATGGGTAGATACAAAATAGATCAGAGGTAGGCAAGCATCAAGAGGTGTTGAGACCTACTTGGTACAATATTGTGATAGGTGCATGGGAGTGTCACATGTTCACAGCAGGTAGTGAACCCACTCTGCCACTACTGGGCTTACTTCGAGGGGGCATGACTAAGCGGCCATTGGGTTCTTCACAGAGCCTTTGTTGGTAAAGTTGTCTTACCCCAATTGCCGCCAGGTGCGATCTCAGAGCAGTCTCCGGCAGTGGCAACTGATCCGAGACAGGCCAGAAGCACCAATGCAGGCACTGACAGAGGCAATGAGCAGGAATACAACAGAGGCCAAGATACAGACGTCAGACGAAGTTCAAGGAACAGACAAAAGATGGAGGCCAAACATGACACATGGGAACAAACATAAAACGGAGGCCAAACATACAAAGACAAGACAAGGAACACAGACAGAAATAGACTAAGAATACAAGAAAGTCGAGAGGTAAGCTAGGAACTCAGATAGGCAAGAACACACAAGCAAGTGCAGGCGACCCAACTGGAGCATCAGACCAGCTAGGATACAGGTAGCAAAAGACAAAACACCAGCAGGAACACAGACAAGAACCAAACAGGACCAGACAGACAAGAATGACCAGAGACAAGCAAACGACTGAGGCCCAGAGGAGTGGGAGAGAGGGCTTAATAAAGCCGCAGGTGAAAAGTGACTGGCTAGAGAAGCCTCACCCAGCTGGCCCTACACAGGATAAATAACAGCAGAATGGGACTGCACCTCTGCTAGTAGCAAGGAAGATTAGAGGCAGCCGCATGTTGCATACAATATGGCCAAACAGTAAAAGCTGCATGGCAAACGCAAGATAGGTCGCAAGTGACCGTGCGAACAGCAGCAATTTTTTAAAGCAAAACTGTAATATATGGAAACGATAAAAGCCTGTTGACTTAAAAACTGTTCAAATAATGTATTTTGCCAATTGCAACAGAGTCCTATTGTAATTTATTTTTAACATTGTTGAAAAACTTTTATGAACCCGCTTTGGAAGATAAATCAGAAAGATTTATGAAATCATACTTTGTAACTGGACAAGTTTTTGATTTTCTTTTGTTTTTTTTTTATAAACTTTTTATATGCAACTCAAAAGGTCTACTGACCCAAAAAACCTGATCAAATAATGTGCTTGCCAGCTGAAAGACTCCTATTGTAATTCTTTTTTAAAGTTATGGTTACATCTGTGTTACAACTTGCATTGTTCTCCTCTAGGAGCAGAGAAATGAAAATAACCATTCTCTTGGATTCCCTACTACAGGGAGATTTGAAAGAGACCCTGAATATTCTGTTGTAACTCCTGTAAGAAATGAAGCAATCAGAACCAAAAAAAAAGACATACCTTGATGTATGTGTAGCAATTTCACATTGAACATTTACCTTCACAAATGCCTGGAACTAGTGACAGTATCTGACTTTTTTCTCCATATTAATCACTTTGAGCTCCTGAAAACAGTGATGGTTTCATGTGCAAGGAGGGAGCATCATCTGGAGCAGTCACCTACCATCGATTGTGTCCGGTGACATTATTGGACATCTTCCATCATGACAAAGGATCAATAATCTTCCTGTTTCCCATTTCCGTACCATTGTCTGAATAGCACTCTTTGAGGGTGGGTCATGAACACCATATTACTTCCTAAATTGACTCGAACATTGATCGCTTAAAATGAACTGGTGACCCAATAGGTTTGCACCATGAAGTCGTGCTGTTCAATACTGTGCACCAGCATTGTGCTTAGAAGTCAAATGACTGAGTGAAAAGGTGTAGGGGCATGTACCCGGATGTCACAAACGGAGGTTACATGTTGCAACAGCTGTCCAACGTCTACCTCATTGCTCCAATGCGGAGGCATCCCAGCTTGTTTGTTGCTCCATATGCTAAGAAGCACATTGCATGTTTTTTTGTTTAGAATGTTTCATCCTAGCAGCAATTATTGCAAAGTATTCAGGGCCTCTTTTGAGTGAATATCCCTGTATAGCTACAATTGGGATTTTCAGGTTTGTGTTATGGTGTCCAACATACTAGTGGACAAAATAGTACCTTGTGCAGTGATATTTATTCTGGTATAGAAAAATATTGTTATACTACCCAACACACTGCTGATTCTGCTCCTAACATTCGATTAAAAATGATGCATAGACCAACCTGTTGGACACCGGACCTTGCACAAAAGGAACAAAAGGAACCAAATCCCACAAGATCCAGCATTGGTGAAGGAAGAAAATACTGTTAAAATATACTAAAAGATGCAGCTAAAATGATTCCATTCTGACGTGCTTTGAGCCACAACTAGCAGCATTGCTATTTTAATTTATTATAGGATGCCTTGACATAGTCTGCAACAGAGTCCATTGCCGTGCTCGATGCCCTTCTGAGAATTGCTAGCCCTACAAGTATATATTATATATATATATATATATATATATATATATATATATATATATATATATATATATATTGCCATTATTGGGACCTTCAAGGCTTCATTATTTGGGCACTCTTGTGGTGTCACTATATTGTGCTTTATATGATATTATTGAAACACTATTGACACACTGAATGGTTTTTGTATATTGTAGCAGGTTCTGAAAGACGTGTTGTAATATGCAGACCCAGTACAATTGTCATCTACAGTTTCATAGAATGTTTTGCCTACAGGTCTACACGGTCATGGTTAGTCATTCAAAAATAAAAAAATTTCTGCTCCTTGTTATGTGTTAGTGAAAATTGCACATTTTTTATCAGGAATTTCATACAAATATGGTGCAATTACTATATTCCATGTATACTTGCCAAAATATATGCATAGAGTTTTAGGACACCAAGCATAGCAGGGTAGCAAGAACATGCAAAGCTGTCACATAAGTATTCCAGCAGGTGTGCCTGATCATATCCTCCAAACATACTTGTCAGAGCAAATACACCTAGTCTACGTACATGCATGCACTATACATGCATGGCTATGTTATAACTGAAAAGATTTAGCTTAAAATCACAGTACTTACTATTTACAAAAACCCCTGTACAATGTACAAATCAGAGTTGTCATTGACTGGCCATCAATATGGCCTTTAGTTTAGAAAATGATTCACAGGGTTTATGATGAGACCCACATGCGCATTATTTTCAGGGAAGTATAATATAGGGGGCAAAGTCATAGCAATATGAAGTTGGTTAGAGGCCCCATTCACATTACAATTATTGCCTCTGTTTGTGGCATCTATGGTGATACCATGAAAAATTTATACTGATAGAGATTGTGGTAGGGCTAGTGACATGGCCTTCTGGATATATAGGGCAAACTAGGTTCCAAATTGTTTCCCTTAGTGCTTATATTCTCCCAATGAAGCAGTGGAGGTATAACTCCATAAAATGTCATGACATAAAGTATGCTATAATTTTTATCTGTTCAGATTCTCCTGGAATATCTGTGTGCCTCTTTGGAAAAACATAGGCAAACGAAGGTTTGGTACCGACCCATAAAAATCTATGGTTAATTTGCAGGGCCAGAATAGGATCAAAGAATCCTCCAATAGGAACATGCTTTTTACAAAGTAATAAGCCCCTAATATAATAGGGCCCCAAAGGTCCAGCAGAAGACAAACTCATTTAGAGCAAATCCCAATAGATCTTTTTGGTGATATTCTGTGAGATCAATGATAACAGTATTGTTTACAATACAATTATACATTTTTTTGTTGGCTGCCTACATGTTCTGTATAGATAAAATCTATGTCTTTAGAATAATTTTCTCTGGCAGGCTAAAATAACGCCTGTCTGACACTGGTGGTATATTATTGATCTGTGGTATAAGGGTCTCTAATACAGGCATGTAATTGAGGTCTCAAAGTAAGGAAGCCCCAGAAACCCAAAATAAACTGCTACCGTAACATCGGTTATCATGCCAAAATAATCTCGAATGTCTCTGAACTAGATGTCTCTGTTCTAAAACATGAGGTATGTATCATATAGGTGTCTGTGTTATCAGTTAGCTGGGACCCACAGAACTAAGGCTATATCACTCTAATCTTCAAATCTCTCTGTTTTATTCATGTTTCTAACAATTTTTTTCCTGACTAAGCGTTGCCTCATCATTCATATCACTTTAATTGCAAGTTCCTTAGGCATCATCTCACTTATTCACCAAGGGTGTTCCCCATTCCTTCTCCAGGACCTGTTTCATGGAATGTAAGTTCTGGAAAGCCATTCTCCAGAATGCATTGTAAACTGCTCCTCGGTCTATGACGTTTTTCCATTTGGCCACCGCCAACAAAGATAGATCATACATTGCAGCCATATTATAAGATTTACATATGACTCTATTGTCCTCATAGATACGTTTAGATAATGGTGTAGAGCATAGTTTTAGGGATTGGGATGAGATAGATGGATTAGAGACTCGGATTTGGAAAATACCTATTATTCAAATGTATAGATTTCAGGAATAAGAAACAGTGGTAAAGATACCTGAATCTTTAATCTAGAGAACTGTGTTACCCTCCTATGGCTTTTAAAATAATATAATATAATCAACAGGACCTTTGCCGCTACTAAAAGTACAGCAATTACAAGTATGCTCACATGTAAATGGTTAAGAGGCTGCAGCACTACAATGAGCACTATGGCCCCTTTAGTCAGCTGATTAGGGTATGCCGAGTGTAGGACCAATCTAATATTGATGACTTCCCTGAGGACAGGCCTTCAGTTTTGTAAGACTGAATAAACCCTTTAATCATTAAGAGTTTTCTAAGTGCAACCATTTAAGGAGGCAGCAATTTACATCTTCAGGACACAGCAATTTTTCACCTTTTCATCATTGTGTTCCAAGAGTCCCAATTTTTTTATTGGTTTGTCGACCTAACCATATAAGAGCTTGTTTTTTGTGGGAAAAGTTGTGATTTTTTTTAAATAGCAGCCTTTCATGGTATATAAAATATACTGAAAAACTTTTATTATTATTTTTTGGGGGGGGTCATAATGAAAAAAACAGCTGAGATGTATTAGGATCTGCTTCTGGTAGATCCTCACAATTGTACTAAGATGACAGACCTAGAAGCCTTCATTAAGGCCCTATCTGCCTTGACAATCCATGGAGGGGCTGGTGGGCTAATAGAGGGAATCCTTGCCCTCTGTCTACCACAAACCTGCACAACATGCCCCCAGCCATCAGGACACAAACATGCTTTGTATCGGTCCTCATACTTAAGAAACTAATATTCATCTTTTGATAGCTGCAACTGATTGCACTATTATGCCTCATTCACACGGCTTATTTGGGCACGGATTGGTGCCGTACTCCGCGCCGGATTTGCGCTGCAGTACGGCTCCAATCCGTCGCAGTAATTACGGTAATCCACAGTTCTCAGAGAGAACAGTGGATTCCGTCGCTCCTCCTCGCTCGGCGAATCCGCCGGGCGGGGAGAAAGTGACATGCACATTACCCAGGCGCAATACGCGCCGTGGATAGTGGAAGTCTATGGGGCCGGGGAGCGGCGCCCCTGCCGCGCTCCGGCCCCGCCCCCTTACTCACGGCGGATTTGTGAGCCGGATTGCGCTCACAAATCCGTCGGGAATAAGCCGTGTGAACCCAGCCTTAGGCTATGTTCACACGGCTTAAACCAGGACGTATTTCACTCCGTAATTACGCGCCGGAGTGCGCAAATTACGGGCTGAAAACGTCCCAGTCATTACGGTAATCCACAGTTCTGATAGAGAACTATGGATTACGTCTCCTCTACCTGCTCGGTGAATCCGCCGGGCGGGGAGATAATTGACATGTCAATTACTAGCGGCGTATACGCGCCGCTGGTAATACAAGTCTATGGGCCGGCGAGGTGCCGGCCCCCCGCACACGCCCCTGCTCCCGCCCCCGGCCACACGGCGTAATTGCGGGGTGTAATTACGCCCTGAAAATACACCGTGTGAACCTAGCCTTATGGTGGGCACTGTGTATCTGGCACTGTTATGGTGGACATTGTGTGAATGGCACTGTTATGGTTGATGCTGTGGCTGGCACTTTTGTATTGGACACTTGATGGTAGGCACTGTTATGGTGGGCACTGGATGGCTGGCACTACAAAAAGCAATTCAGTAAAAACTGATTTTGCATTATTCATCTCCTGATTTCTTCTTTGAAGAAGTATTTATTTCTGACAAAATCCACAAGATGATAGGTTCGAGACACCAAAGAGGAAGAGATGAATCAGAGATCGTGTCGGACTGGGATGCCTAGAGCCCACGAGTGGAATTTCATTCTGGGTGCCTACCTGTGGAGTTGATTATGGGGCCCACTAGTGGGGTTGATTCTGGGGGCCTACCCTACAGTTACCATATATGCCTCTTACACTCTGCCTTCTGCCTTTCTCTCTCTGCTTTCTGCTTCTCCTAAAGATGTATATGCAGTTTAACAGAAACTCCAGGTCTGCCATGCCAAGGGGCCCACTGGGATGGGCCGGGAAATCGGATAGGTGACCACCTAGGGTGCCACTTCATCCCAGGCATAAAGGGGCGCAAGGAGGCATGGTGTGGGCTGAATTTTCCATTTGGGGAGTGCTATATGCCTTATTTTGCCAATCAGAATACCTTGTCCCAGTACTGCCACCGAGAGATTTCTCTGTTTCCCTGTGGGCCAGTCTAAGCCTGGTCAGAGAGCTAGCTATATATGTGTGTTGTTCTCTCTTGTTATAGTTGTGAAACAGCCACTCCTGTAAGACCCAAAACTACAATGAATATAAGTGCCTCATAACCTCTTTCTGGAATACCAAGTAAGCCCCCCCCATTCCGATCTCCAGCAGTCCCTAAAGTGGAACCAAGACCACTCAGCCAATTGAAGTTCACAATTGAAGTTCCATAAAAGTCTCATATGAAGAATACCCCTCTAAGATTTACTGTGGTCCCTGGGAGAGGTACAATATGACAATATGGCCCTCGGACCAGAAAATGTTGTGCACCCCTGCTCTAACTTGTTAGATACAATGGTCAATAGCGACTGCACCATCTTAGAGGTAAAACTGCTGGGATCAGCATCATGTCTGATACCAGCAGTCACTGCAGAATACTGGTTACATGTATCAGAATGAGGGATCATTATGACGTCTATATCCAGAGTTAGTCCACTTTTCTGACAGATATGTACTTTAAATAGTGTTAAGGGTTTAAAAGTAGAAGTCACTTTGTTTTTGTGGTTATCTTAAAGGTTTATCCTTTGGATTCCCATAGCTGTAAATCACGTTCCTAGTTCAGGACTTTTTTCTTATTGTTTCTTTACAACAGTTGTGTGCTCTGGAGTCATCCTTCTGAAGCTTTAGATCTTCAGCTCTTGAGTCTCAAAAACATTAGTTTCTCTGCTTCTGAGATATGTTTTCAAGCAGCAGGTGAGGGCGCATATTGGAAAATACCTGTCAGCACTACTGTCACATACAATAAATATACTGCAAGCTGACATAGCCAGCAGCCATGTAAAATCATTAAACTGTCTCCACTCCAGCTGAATTGTTAGGATGATGCTCATATCAGAGGCGTGTTCTGTCTCTAGAGCCACATTCCTCTTCTCAGATTACAGGATTTGGGTTTACCTGTTCCTGTTTTATGAACTACTTTTACAAATCTACAAAACCAGACCAGCCATGGCCACTACAGATACTCAGAATCATAGTCATTAATATAATTTATTGTACCGCGCCATTAATTCCACAAGATGAGACAAGGTTCAAATACATAACGTAAGACAAAAAGCAAGTACAATAAACATGAACTGAATGAGTGACAGACACTAGTATAGAGAGAGAGGGAATACTGCCGGCAAGGGTTTACAATCTTTAAGAGATGAAGGAAGGAGACAGTAGATGAGGGGAACCAATGTATAAATATGTTCAAGTTGCTTTTGAAGGGTTTGGAGGTTGAGGAGAGTTCGATATTTATGTGGGAGGAGTTCTGAGTATGAGAGATGCACAGGAAAAATCCTGGAAATGTGTTTGTAAGGAGCAGATAGGACAAAAGCAATGAAGAAGGGCTTGTGGGGATCAGAGATTGTATAAAGGGAAATATCAGGGGCTTAAAGCAGGGCTGTATGGAGGAGGGCACTTAATAGAGAACCATGTATGTCATGGTTATTATTGTAAACTGAATTTGCTGAGCGATGGGCAGATTTGTAGGAATGAAAGGACAAGTGTATTAACCACACAGAAGAGCTAAATGGACTTTCCGAGACTTTTAGGAACCTCTCTACCACTTCCATGTCCCCCATACTTACTTCTCCCATCATTACTGTTCCAGCATTGCCAGAGATCTGGTATCCCCTCCCACCTCCAGGTCCCCCATTAATAAAATCAAATTCATGAATCACATTTTGCTGCAGCCAATCACTGACCTCTGGTCTTCACATGCCTGCATTTAGAGCATATGACCAGAGAGGTTATTCATTGGCTGCAGCATAATTTGATCCATAAACATGATGCCCTAATTTCCAAATATCTCCCCCCACGCACTCTCCGCTCCTTACAGGACCTTCTCCTCTGCTCTCCCCTTATCAGCTCCACACACAACCGTCTCCAAGACTTCTCCCGTGCTTCACCCACACTCTGGAACTCACTGCCCCAACACATCAGACTCTCCTCCACTTTCACCAGCTTCAAAAGCAACCTGGAAACCCATTTCTTCAGGCTTGCCTATAACCTTCACTAAACTTGTCACTACTTCCTCCACAGACATGTCTGCCCCTCACCTCCTGTCTCTTTCCCCCTCCTTGTAGATTGTAAGCCCTCGCGGGTAGGGTCCTCGCTCCCTCTGTCGTGCCAATTGTCATTATCCCTTATCACTGTACTCGTTTGACTTATGTAATGTATGTAACCCCCTCGAATGTACAGCGCCCTGGAATCAATGGCGCTTTAAAATAAATAATAATAATAATAATAATAATGTCATCAGAGAGGAACTAAGAGGGTGGGAACACTGTCTGGAATCATGGCAATGGGAGAGATAAGTATGGGTTAATTTTTTATTTTAGCATAGTGGAGGGTGGTATGGAGGTTTTTAAAAGTTTTGGAAAACCCCTTTAAGAGTGGTTTGGAAAGGCACAATATTGTTAGATGGGAAGGTACAGAAAGCATGTTACAGAATTCAAGATGAGAAATGATGAGGGCATTATCATTTTAGTTCAGTCAAGGTTAAGAAAAGAGGATTCCAGAAATCTCTTTGCGTTTGAGGTTACAGAAGGTGATAAGGGCTTGCATGGTCTTCTTTTACAAGGTCTTCTTTTACACTCAGCTGCTTCTTAGTTTTATATCCAGTCGTGAGAAAAAGTAGGTGCACCCTCTTTAAAGTCTATGGTTTCAAGTATCAGAACAACACCCAAAAAAAAATCTGTTCCATTAGAAGGTGTTAAAATTAGGCACATACAATCTCCGATGAACAAGAAATTATGAAAGTTTCCACTGTGTCATTATTTAACAAAAATGAAGTTAAAATGGAAAAACCTTGCGTAGAAATGAAGTACAACCTATTAATCACTATAGCTTGTAGAACCACCTTTGGCAGCTGCAACTTGAAGTATTAATTTTCTGCATTACTTTATCAGTCTCTCACATCATTCTGGTGAAATTTTCCCCACTCTTATTTACAGCACTGCTTCAGTTCATTGAGGATCGTGGGTATTCATTTATGCACAACGGTCTTAAGGTCCCACCACAGTATTCTATTTTGTCCTAAGGACATTGTTTAAGAAGTTTTATGGTTCATTCAGATGCACTGTTGCAAATTTAAGCCATGCAGCCGTGTTCTTTTTCGAAACCAGGTTTCTCCGGGCAACTCTTCCAAATAAGCCATACTTGCTCAGTCTTTTTTCCAATTGTACTGTCATAAACTTGAACATTTTACATGCTAAGGTCTGTAGAGTTTGAGCATTGCATGGTCTGACCTTGGGGTGAATATGGTGGGTCGTTCACCTATGGGAAGATTATCAACTGTCTGACGTGCTTTACATTTGTGAATAATCTTTCTCACTGTAAAATAATGGACTTCAAATTATTTGGAAATGGCCTTGTAACCCTTCCCAGATTAATGGGCTGCAACAATTGCTTCTCTAAGATCATTGCCAATGTCTTTCCTCTTTCGGCATTGTTTTAACAAACCCCTGAATGTACCAGACCAGCAGACTGCTAAAACTGCTAAAAGTCACCTGAAAGTACAGGTACAGTTTTTAAGTTTCTTGTAAGGAAATAAATACTTAAAGTGATAATGATCAGTCATAGTGTTGTCAATCTGTTTGTAGGAAATTTGGATGAGCAATAATCATGGATCCTCATAACAGGAAACAGAGAGATTGTCACAAAGCTTGAAAAATTAGGCAAATCTGACTCCATATCTATGATTACATCTCCTTCCTACTGAGAAATAACTAAGCAGAGTTGTCCTCAGGACAGTAGCTGTGAGAGCTATATTGGTGGCCATATAGTAGTGCATCCCAAAAAATTTGAATATCTTTGAAAATTAAAGGGGTTCTCTAGGACGATCTTTTTATTTGTTATAAGGTTCACAAATGTATCATATTAAACCCATACAAAATATGGGTTTCTCTATTTGATTTAAATGATTGATATCAATGATCTTTTCAGTGATAGTATAGGTGATAGATGCACTAGTAGATTGTAACCTGTGAATTTGTCAGCAATATGAGTGTCTGAGAGATTAGAGAATCAGAGTGCCTAATATACATCTAGGTCAACTATGTACGTAAAATATCATTGTATGTTTGTTATCATTACGACACCATGTCTGAGTCACATTACAAATGTCTGTCATTATTTTTTGTATTATAAATTTTTGGGAAATCGGGATGACTGAAGGGTTTATTGGCAAGCAAGTACAGCATGTATCTAATACAATACCAGCTCACCCTATAAATCTACACATTTTTGACATTTTCTTTATATTTACAATCACCTTGTGCAAAAATAAATTTATCCCAGATCTCTTGTCTCAAAACATTATAAGAATTGTTATAGAGGGATCCTTCAATTTAGATATTTTACTGCATTTTTAGGTAAGTTTAAGGATAAGCTGTCTTGTGTCTAGATGAGAGGTAGCATGGTCTTTGACCATTGTATAATCTGGATATAGCATTTTTCACCAGTTTTCCTCTCTGCAGGCGCCATCTCTAATCTTCAGACATCCCTAAGCTAGTCGGTAAAGACTACTAGCTTCTCTGATGTCATTCATACATTGTATACACACAGAAGAGGAGATCCAGCTCCCCTTTCCCTCTGTAGCGCATCCTTATCTGCATGGAGGACAATGTAGAGCAGTATTAATGTGATTTAGGAACTGGGGAGAGATGTTACACTTACTACCGTTGTCTCTGTGTGTCTCACTCTGCCTGAGTTTCTCTTCATCAATTCCACTTTTATCTCCCCTTCCCTTCTCCATTGACTATATGGGCAGCATGTAATCTGATCCCTCAGTCATATGATCATCTGTCTAATAAACACAAATAATTAGTTCAGGAGGGAGGGGCAGTAGAAAAGAAGCCTGATAACTGAAAACTGAAGCATGTTTCTGTGATAAGATTTATTACACAATTATTTATATTAACTTTTACCGTTAATTTATGTATTGTTTGGCAATAGTTAGCATCCGTTTAAACTCTTCTAAAACATTCAGGTTAACATTAAAGGGGTTGTCTCATCTCAAAGTTTCATAGGATGCAAGAATGAAATAATACTGCTTTGCTCTGTCACTTCCTGGTCAATTTGTCTGTAATTAGCATATGAGCTCCGTCTATACAGACTTCTCTGTTTATCAGTCTAGATTAGCTAAATTATCTTTTCTGAGGTCTGGAGAAGCTTCTGAGCTAATGTAAACAGTAGAGTAATTACTGTCTTTTGTCACTTCACTCCCTGCTATCAGATAGAACAAACAGTAGGGGATAAGGAGTACACAGGTTGGTGACTTGGGAAACCAGAAAGCCCTTAGAAGGTGATAAAATCATTTGTAGCTCCTTAACAAAAAAGATGAACAACGCAACATATTTGGAAAACATCTTCATTTAGTGTTCCCTACATTTTGAAAGCTATTCTTTGTAGTGAGACAACTCCTTTAAGCTGATTTACTTAAATACTATAGCTAGACAGTTTGGGAGACAACATAGACTTTTTCATGTAGTGTGGAGAACACTATAACAAGTTAATATTTCTGCCTGGAGTCTGAAGCTTTTAAGGCAGTTGGTCCTTTCCATCTGCTCAGACCATGTGCAGCCTGAGCTATGACTGCCAACACTGTGCTAGTAGCTAAATTATTATTCTGCACAATCCTCTGTATTTATATGCCATATGCCTCTGTCTGAAGCACTCATGTGCTTCATTTTTTTTAAATCACAGAACTTTTCACCAGATAGACCAAAGAAAAATAATGATAACTAATACACATAGTGGCATAGCTTGAATTGTTGCTGCCCCTAAGTTTGACGCCCCTTTTTACAGACCACACCCCCACTTTTTTAGGCCATGCCTATTTTTTTACAGGGCCCTTCTTGCACCCCTAAATAATTTATTGCCGCTTTAAAAAAATTCAGATTTTTATGTTACAATATTCTCATATCAAAACACTAAAACTTTTTAACTTTTCAGTCAATGGAACTGTGTGAAGGCTTTTTATTTTTTGGATAAATTCATGCTTTCTCTAGTATCATGTTCATGTACATAAGATTTTTAATCATTCTTCATTAATTTTGTTCTGAGGTTGTATGAAGAAAAGGAAATTCTGGCAAGGTTATTGTTTTTTATTTTTCATGGTGTTCACTGTATGGATTAAATAACGTACTATTTTTTTTACAATGGATCGTTACAGAGGCGGCAATACCTATGTATGTACTTTTTTTAATAAAGTGTTTTATTATTGGGGATTTTATTAAGGTTTTTGTGTTTTTTTTCTCCTTTTTTATACTCCCAATATCAAATTAAACTCAATTGCTTTTATAATACATATCAATACATAAATGTATTGATATGTGTTATACTGTATGTGACAGGCAGCCTATTAGACTAAGGCTAGGTTCACACGGCTTAATTGCGGGACGTAATTATGCCCCGCAATTACGCCATGTGGCCGGGGGCAGGGCGGGAGCGGGGGACTGAGCGAGGGGCCGGCACCTCGCCGGCCCATAGACTTGTATTACCAGCGGCGTATATACGCCGCTGGTAATTCACATGTCACTTATCTCCCCCCTCGGCGTATTCGCCGAGCAGGGAGAAGAGACGTAATCCATAGTTCTCTATGAGAACTGTGGATTACCGTAATGACTGGGACGTTTTCAGCCCGTAATTTGCGCACTCCGGCGCGTAATTACGGACTGAAATACGTCCAGATTTAAGCCGTGTGAACATAGCCTAAGGGATAGATATACATGGCAGACCTGGAGGCCAGGGAGTGGTGCCTACGGGTGACAGAGGGAGCCCAATTCCTCTGTCAACCACCTAGATGCCAAGGTTCTATTGACCATGGCATATAGGGTGTTAAACTGGCCCCTACAGCAGAAGCCCAGCTTGTACATTTCAGCTGGCTCCCAGTGTGGATGGTGCAGGCTCAGAGTCTGTGTCATACACAGTGCCTGGGAGGTTTACCAACTCTTGCAGTGCCGGCCAGGATGGACTGCCTCCCCCTTCCAGTAGCTATGCTAGTGAATACACAGTGTTATTCACTTCTTTCTAATGAATTGAGTAATGCAGCAATGTAACTTCTTTGCTTGCTCTAGGGTTGCCATGGTTCACTGTACAAGCTTCTGTGCATACACTTCCCTTTACGTGACCACTCATAAGAACACATTTCTGAGAGTGGAGATCACATGACAGGAAGTCCATGTAAATACATGCTAGTCCTGAGTAGACTTTGAATTTTATATCCAAAATGTCTGCTTTAATGTTGAAGGTCAATGACCATACTTGAGATCACATATTTATAGGTTACCATGAATGTGACATAAATTCTAGGAGACAACCTTAGAAGCAGAAGTCTTACGGGGACATGTATGAAACTTGGTGCTGACACACCAGTTATTATTATTACTATTTATTTTAAAGCCCATTGATTCCAGGGCGCTGTACATTCAAAAAGGGAGGTTACATAAATATGTCAAACAAGTACAATGATAACAGTGACTGACTTATGACTGGCACAGAGGGAGTGAGGGCCCTGCCCGCGAGGGCTTACAATCTACAGTGGAGGAGGAAAGAGAGAGAAGGTGAGGGGCAGGCATGTTTGTGGGGTAGCACAGTGGCTGCTAGGTTATTGTAGGTTATAGGCAATCCTGAAGAGGAGGGTTTTCAGTTTGCTCTTGAACCTGGGGAAAGTGGAGGAGAGTCTGATGTGTTGAGGCAGTGAGTTCCAGAACGTGGGGGAAGCACAGGAGAAGTCTTGGAGACGGTTGTGTGAGGAGCTGATAAGAGGACAGCTGAGAATAAGGTCCTGTGAGGAGCGGAGATTGCGAGAGGAGAGATATCTGGAGATTAAGGCAGAGATGTATGGAGGGGAGAGGTTATGGAGAGTTCTAAATCGATATAGAGGAGTGTAGAATATGACAATATGTATGAACCTGTCGTTTGTAGATTCATAGATCTGGCGTGGAGTATGCCTTGCATTGCATAGCATAAATTTGGGACATTCAAAAGTGCCATGTCTGATGCAAGTTTTGGTGTACGACTGTTCAAAACTGTAGTCATATTTGTTACAGCTGAATTTTGCAGCATTTTGGCACAGTTTTTTTTTCTTGGTCATATTCAACGCCCCTTTCATGCAAAAATAGGCCCACTTTTCATGAAGACACACTCCTTATGACTCAAAGGCCACAAAAAATAATAAATGTGTCTGGCACATTTTACAACAATTTTCTGCTGCAAGCACAATAGTAAACGTGGGTCATTGATTTCAGTGGGAAAATTTCATGCTTTAGTTCTCCTGTTATGGCACTTTAGAGAAAAGATACACTTACTACCACGTTCCTCACAAATGAAAATTGATTGCTGGAGTTCCTAGCAGTGGGATACACCATTATGTGCTTATTATTAGACCCTTCCAACAAGAAAAAATGTCTATAGAAGACTACTCCTTTAATGGTGCCCGGGGTCTTCTTAGAGTGGATCTTATTTACTTTCAACATTTTATAGGACACATATCTATACATCTAATGCTTTTTCTACTTCTACACATTACAAAATTCACCGTACTTAACACGACAATCCAAAGTAAACATTAGTGTGAAATGAGTGTAGCTTTCCTCCACATCCTGCAGCTTGGTTAAAGGGGTTGTCTCACTACATTGATTCATCTTATCTCAGTACTGTTTTCTTGGTTTCATTTTGAATTTACTGGCTTCTACTAGGCTGCAGTAGAAGCCAGGTCTGTAGCTATAGCAACCAGTGCTGGCAGCCTGTCAGGAGAGATCAAACAGGTCTGAACTGAGGAGCTGATGCAGCCCATACAAGAGGGGATATCTCAGAATAGGTAGGACACTGTTAATGGACACATATTGCAAAGTGACTTGTTTTTGCAAGATCTTTAACATAAAAGCAAACTTTGTAGTGAGACAACCGCTTTAAGCAACACCACACCAGCACAAGGTGCCATTTTGTTTATTCCCATGATTCACCTTCTCTTCTTCACTCCTGGACATAACAAGGGATGTTTCCTATATTTACGTCTAGCAGTTTTAGAGCTTGTATACATTCCTTCAATGTTGTAGCCATTCCATGCAGCAGGAATGTGAATGTTTGCATACAGATGAAATCCCCCACAATTAATATGAATAAACCTGCAATGTGCTCAGGGGTTATTTGTCTATGGGTGTGGGAAATGTGATGTACATTATGGGCAGTTTGTATATAAAACTTAATGCAGAGACACAACCGTGCCATTTTACTATTTATAACAAGTTAAATGCATGTATACAAGATGTGGGTGTTGCAAAAAGCAAGTGGTTTGTTTTTAGCAATATTTAAACAGCCAGTTATAACTGTGCTTTAAACTTGTCAAACCGGTACTGTAGACGTCTCCATAATGACAGAGTACAGCGCCGTGCACAATAGCTGTCTCGTGTTTCTTCATACATTTGGAGAGTAAGAAACTTCTGGCTGCTCTTCTAAAGGCGGCACCAAGGAACCTTGAACTTTCAGGTAAAACATTTAATATTTCTGCAGAATTTGTATATTTATTTCCTAAACTCTGTACTGACGCCCTGTGTGATAACCTGGATGCTGTCTACTTACCAGGCAATGAATATACTGTTGTATCCCCTAATTCCAATGTTGTGCTAGAGCTGATATGTGTAGGAGTATTTGTAATGTGCTTATGTGGTGGCTTTTCCATAATGCTTATATTTGTACAGGGATCTAGAAACTGCAAATTAGAGATAACGGGTTTCTGATGAGTTGGAGAGCTACTTATTCTTTTCATCTTTAAGGTGCTGTATACTTTAGATTGCAGTATTTTCAGGGGCACTAAATGTGTTTATAGATGAAATGAACAAAATCAAGCACAAATTAGGCTAACGCCATTACTTCAGTGATCTATTCCCTGGTCGTATAGCATAATTGTTCTAATGTGAATGGGAAAACCCAGGGCATTTTTTCATTCAGATTATTTCACCCATGTTACCAAGATCTTCAGTTAATTCACTGTGTCCATCCTCTGTTACTTTCATGGACCGCAACATTACAGTGTGACTTGAGCTGTTCCAAGCTGTGTGGCCATAATCATTGATAAGTCTTTACAATTTGATCCTATAGTTGCAATGGCGGGTTGGTTGTTGGGAAGCTTGCAAATGAAATAAACATTTTCACCATTCATTATTATTAAAAATTCTGCACCGTTTTTGTTTTAGCTGCTCCTTTAGTGATCCATTGTTTACATCTCGTCTCCAGGGGAAACGACCAGGGGTGAAAGCTCCTCAGTCCTGGTCGCACATGCTCAGACATCACCTCTCCTCTGAGGCAGCTACTGAGTGTTCAAACCCCAGATGCTGTCACTCTGCTCCCGTCCTCTGTACTTCTTAGTAATTAGTCAAACAGTGCAAATAAATAGAAAAGAAACCTCAATGAGGTCTGTGCATTGATAAAGAGGAAAAAAAATCCACAGGTTTGGTTCCTGCAGGGATTTGAACCTAGGACCCTTGTGCTGTGAAGCAAAAACATTATCTCTCAGCTACTCACAGCTCTATATGTAAACAGACCTTTCTTTGACTACAGAGAGGAAAGGCCTGGTGATGTCATCCTGCTGGGTCACATGATCTGCAATTCAAACCAAACTCACACGCCCCATTCTGAGCATACTGCTGAAGAGCTGGAAGCAGGAGGTATGAAATGAAATCGTGGCAAAACCCCTTTAAAGAGACACCACCATCAACATTTTTCTTTTCACATATTGACAGCATTATGTGACTATTTCATGGTTTATTTTTTAAATTGAGTGGATTTTTTTAAATATAATTTTGTAAAGTTCCCTTATATCCATTACTCTCTCTGACTTCCCATCAGTAAGCTCTGATAGCACAGCAGTGAGAGTATGGTTTGACAGTTCTTCCTACTGCTGGTTATGGCCTGAGAACTGTAAGGGTATGTTCACACAGGCTAATTTTTGCGCGCATTTCACGTCGTATTTGTGCTCTAATACGAGCGAGATGCGTGCTGAAATTACGGTAATCCATAGTTCTCATAGAGAACCATGGATTACACCTCCTCTCCTCGCTCGTACAATACGATTGTATTGTACGTGCGGGGAGATAAGTGACATGTCAATTACTTGCGGCGAATACGCGCCGCGAGTAATGCAAATGAGGCCGGCGGGCTGCCGGGCCCCCGCACCATGGGAGTACGTGCGTATCTGTGCAACTCCCAAAGCACCCGCCGTGACTGCGGCCCTACTTTACACGCCGCAATTACGTCGTTTGAACCTACCCTACGTGCTATCAACGGTGAACCTGATACGTGTGAAACCCCCTCCCCCGTGCAGAAAAATGGAGCATGTTATCCTTTCAGGTATTGCTCGTTTCAGTGCCCCAATCTTTTCTATCCCTGTCCAGAGGACAATAGAGCGATTGTCATTACTTACTATTTGTAAAGTACTACATAGAGATAAGCAGCAACTATAGTAAAGTAAAATGAATCTTCCCTGCCATTCAGGAGCCATTTATCTCTTTATTAATCACAACTAGAAAAGGACAAGATTTCATATACTTTTTAATTATATAGGGTTGCTGAAATTAAAAAAAATACTGCCAAAAATGCCCAAAAAATGTTTTCCATGATTATGGGTTTTAACAAAAATTCTCCTTTCTGATGGAAGTGTCTATTTAGGCTGTCCATATGCTGGTGGGCGAAAAGGCTAATTTTGATTATTTGGCGCCTACACAAAAAGTGTGACAAACGTCAACTGAAGGCAGATGTCTTTTACAATTTTTACATGATTTGTTTGACTTTTTTTTCATTGTTGGGTCAGTGAACAGAACTGGAAAACCATTGAACACATAAAAAACTGGCCCATATGGCCACATGGCAGTCGTAGCTTCAACGACACTCATTACTTTTATCCAGAAAATAGAACAAGCAAGAGATCGATTTGTCACATTTTCTGCATTTTTTTAATGAGATATATGAAGTTGCTTCGATTTACAATGTCTGAGACCAAGTAATGGATATTCTGCCATCACATGACCATGTACAATATCCAGGATATGACCTTCTCTTGAATACGTTATTATCCAAAATCACAGAACCCGTGTATGCCTTCTGGACACTTCGAACATTTCGGCATCATTGCATCTTGTGTTGTGTGCTTTTTTGTGCTCTTGATAGCTTTAATAGTAAAAGTGAAATTCTAGATTGGGTTACTGTGGCTTCTGTTACTTTCGTTTAAATTTCTAACTCTACTGTGATCCTATTTCCTGTGATACGTTATTATCCACCATGATTATGACCGATCAAGCAACATTTTAAAACATATCCAATACATTTCTCCAATGAACCAAGATTTTAGTTGATTTTAGCGACAGATTCAGTGTAATTACAGGATATCACTTATAGAACGTTGCATATTAATGAAGTGTTGTACAAGGCTGTGTCGCTTCTTCTCAATTATTGTATACAGATTGAAGGATACAGCACTGCAGCTCAACAAGAAAGGTGTCATTATACGAGATGTGGGCTGGCATGTTCCTGGTACAAGTTTAGACAGAGACTCCTGGATTCCTCACTGAAGAATCTCTTGGAAGAAGTGTAAATGTTCAGTTAACCACAACAAGCTGCAGATTATGTGATAAAAGTTAACTTCATTGCTGCCAGATTATGTAAAGAAAGTTACCTTCATTGCTGCCTGGTTTATTAGTTACAGAATCAGCTAATAGCCAATGTATTTAGCCCTAATAGCAATTTTTCCATGGAGCTGAGACCAGTTCAGAAATAGCATTGTTAATCTATATCACATTGATCATTATACAGAACTTCAAAAACCTTTTTCACTGGTTTCCCGGCAGAACACTGAATACGAACAGACTAAAAAAAGGTGACACTAAAGCCCAGTATTTGTCACTATAGCCTTGGACAAAATCTATATGGAGTTTGCAGGTACCCTTATTGAATACAGAAGTTTACACTCCAGAACTTTGGCGAGAGAGCACTGACATCCATCGCTCTGGTATATACTGCAACAGAGGCGTAACTTAAAGGGAATGTGTCATCAAAAAATGAGTCATTGTTTAAGTCCCATTTTTATATTAAACACATCTTTTAGGAATTTTTGGTTGTTCTTTAATTTTTCATATCACTTTCAATATTTTTCAATAATTCTTAAGTCTTGCAGTTTTCACTTTGGCCACCAGGCCTTGTTTGCACTGCTTTAACAGCAGTCAGAGAGATGCTTTACAGCAGCTTCATGGGAAAATAAGAGACTTAAGACTGACTCAGTCCCATTCACTGCTCTAGCAGAGTTTTCTTGTCATGCTCTGTGACCTGGGAAGAAATCAGTGTGCAGGGAGGTGAAAGGGTGAACTGTGACTATCTCCTCTTGTGACTGGTGGATCCTGTGTTATCTATTCACACTGGTGTCTCATTTCAGTTTGACCCTCTTTGTGCTGAAAATGAGCAGACAACTGAGAATCCTTCTGTACAGAACAGAACAGAACATTATAAGGCCTAGTGGCCAAAGTGAAAACTGCAGAACTTAAAAATTATTAAAAAAATATTGAAAGTGATATGGAAAATTTTTTAAAAATATAACCAAAAATTCTTAAAAAAATGTGCTGAACATAAAAATGTGAGTTAAAAAATAAGTCATTTTTGAGGACACATTCCCTTTAAATCTCCTTGGCCCTGATGCAAGAGTGCTAGATGTATAAAAGGGCACCCACCTACTATGTGCCATTTGTAATACTGTCGTCTTCTTATGTGACAGAAGGGCCTTTTGGCCCTTTTGGGGCATGTTGGGGCGACGGAATTTGGCGCTGAAAATGTCGGCGATGTTTCCTTGTCGGAAATTCCGTGCTTGTAAGTACAGAATTCGGATGTGGAAACAATGCTGAATGTCCGTGACTGATTCTCTCCCTCCTATACCATAGAATGGTCAGCACGTAACATACCTAAAAGAACTGACACGTCACACGTCAATTTTTGTTGGCGCCTTTTCTAAGCAAGGGAAATTAGCATTGTCTGAACTACAACGCTGATTTTCCATAAAGTATAATGGAGGACGGTTTACCGTTGGATTGGACACTGATTCTGAGGCAGATACAGTGCTGAATCCTTCCACATAATCAGCATCCAAATTCATTGTGTGAACCTACCCTTAGGCTCCAGGGCCTGGTAGAGACTGCTACCCCTACACCCCTAGCTACGCCCTTGTATTGCAATACTTTTTGTCAACTGCACCTTAATCTGTACTTGGCTACACTTTTCCATACAACAGAATCCTGCAATAAGGAATTCTCCTGCATGCAAGTCCAGGACAAGACATTTTGGCGCCCTAGGCAAATAGGGCAAACGGTGCCCCTCTTCCCATCCTAGAAAAAATCTAAAATACCTGGTCCTAACCTGGACTCAGATAGGTGAATGGGAGAGGTTCTGGGGCCCATTCTTGAGACAGGTGTCGATCCCAGAGGTAAGCCCCGCATGTACCACACATTGATGGCATATCCTGCCAATATACCAGCAATGTGTGTGGTAGGAATACCCCTTTATATTGTCATCTCCTATTCAGCAATTTTTTTAAATTTCTATCTTTTTCTTGGAGTGCTGGGTGACAGCCAATGTATCACTCAGCTTTTGTATACTTTTCAGTAGTAGTATAGGAGATCAATATGTTTAACTGTGTAGCAAAGTATTTTCAACAAAAAGGAAGAAAACACAGCTAAAAAAGTCAGAATCGAGTTTGTTAAAACTTCATGTGGTGCATTAGGCCTCATTTATCAAAACTATCTAACAATAAGACAGCCTTCGTTGCCCATTGCAACCAATCAAAGGCCTGCTTACATTTTTGGAGCAGTTTAAAAAATTAGAACTGAGATCCTATTGCTTGCTATCATTTTTACAATTAGACAATTTTGATAACTGAGGTCTAGTATTGTTTTCTTAGTAAATAGGCTTTTTGAGCAATGATACATTGAAAATCCAAGTGTGAGCTTTTGGCTCACTTCAAACAACTTATTTCCTAAGATCTGGCTTGTTATGTTTTAATCACCAATTAGAAGAGGTTAAAACACAATTGATCCTTACATTGGATTACTGAATGTTTGAGGTCTCAACAACAACTGGGCCAATTACATAAGTGGTTATAAAATCCTGGGATGCATTAGGGTTTTTATATGTGCCTGGGATATTCATATTTTCACTGTTTTCAGTTTGCATCTGCCAAACATTGGTAAAACATTTCATTGGGCTGATCAGGGATTGCTACCTGTCAATGACTTCACAGCAATGAATTTATTGCAACCAATTGATGAAACCAATGCTTTACATGAGACGGAGAGGGTTCTATATTGCCACATACACAATTTCCCACAGCTTGTTGTGGATGTAACTGCATGAGGTTAATCTACTTTCATTCATTCTATCTTGTATTCACCTTCCATTCAGGTTAGATATTCCGTATAAATTACACCCCATAAAAGTCCACCCACCCCAGATACACCACCCTCTTGCAACTTCCCATCGAATATGGACGATGAATTCTTGCAACACAAGATTTTTCAGTAGTCAACAGGTTAAACATATATTATATATGTAATATAAGTCCTGATAAGGGCTGTCCCAATGAGCGCTTTTCAGTGCTTCAGTTCCGCTCAAGTTAGCTATGAATTCACTGTGTTATAGGAGAAGGATGGCACTTCTGAATATTGCTAGTTTGAGCCGATCTGAAGCACTGAAAAGCCATGAGGTACCATGTTGAACTTCCAATGACCAGTATGAGAGAGTGTGAGAGCAAGAACACCATATTTCACACTTGCTTCTCATTCATATTAATGAGTCACATGACACCTTGGAGGGAAAATGTCAAATTGGGCACAATTTTCCATTTTCACTTAGGGGTGTACTCACTTTTGTTGCCAGTGGTTTAGACATTGATGGCTGTGTGTTGAGTTATTTTGAGGGCACACCAAATTTACATTGTTATATAAGCTGTACACTGACTACTTTACATTGTATCAAAGTGTCATATCTTCTGTGAGATATTGTATCTTGTAAACTGGTCCCCAAAAGTCTCTAAGCAAGACGGAGCTTAGGTGAAGCTTGTGTGCTACTCTCCATTCTGTTCTGTGGGAGTGCAAAGTACAGCCAAGTGCTGTGCTAGACTGTACTCAGAAAAAACTTTGAGATTCTCGGTTCACATATTTTGATCAAAAGATGCTTAAGCTGCCCACGACTTTCAACGTGATCTCAGGTCTGAGATCACGTTGAAAGTCGTGGGCAGCTTAAGCATCTTTTGATCAAAATATGTGAACCGAGAATCTCAAAGTTTTTTTCATGTATGATAGACAGCATAAATGCTTCTTTAGGGATTACCATGTAATAGACTGTACTCAGAACTCCCATAGAACAAAATAGAGGATAGCACACAAGCAGTACCTATTCTTCACTCTGCTCATCGACTTTCAGGGTCCTGTTCTCAAGACAGGTGCAGACCTATCAGACATGTTCATAATGATGCCACGATAATCTTTGGTAATCTAAATTTGGTTCAGTAGATGTCCTGGTGGTCCATTGTCTCTTTATTCTGGGTGGGTGCAATCCAGATTCACTCTGTAAAAAACAATGAGGTGAACAGATGCTTTCTAGACAATGACTCCAGGTTGCGTATCACCCCTTAGCAGTGGAGGAAAGGGTGAATGTGATAAAGGAAGTGGTGGGTTTACTATAAACGGTATAGAGCCTCAGTGATTTGGATAGAGGTGAAGGTGAAATGTATTTATTTCTGGGTCAGACCCACCACATGGCATTAGATTGTATAGATGTTCATGTAGACTAATTGTTAATAAAGCATTTTCATTGAAAATAAATTGGTGTAAGGCCATGTCTACACAGCACTGGTTTTTGGTCAGATTTTTAAACAGATTCAGTATTTAGAATTGCAAAATTCTGACTGTAAACCATACCCATAGACCTCAATAGAAAATCCAAGCTGTAGTCTACTGTATACAGCATGGATTTTCTATTGTCAGATTTGGAAACCGCTGGGATATAGTACATGTTCTATAATCCACCGGATTACAGCAGATTCTAGTATAGTTCATTGTACTAGGCCGGCCGAAATCCAAAAACTAAACAAGGTTTTTGGCGTAAATCCATGTAAAAAAGTGCAGTACAGTGATTGTAAAATACCGTTGGGTTTCTGACGGCATTCTACAGTTGTCATGTAGACATAGCCTAAAAAGAAGGTATTGCAGGTTATGGCAAATGTAGCACTCGGGCATAATGAGAGTTCAGAGGACCCTACAGAGAAATGAGGGGGGCTCCCACCACCTAATAACAGGTAACTGAAAAAGCAGCGTAGGTAGAAAGAATTAAAGAGAAGTACACTATAGCCATATATCATAGAACCAACATAATAGTACTAGAAAGGAGAAAGCCACCAACTACTTATTCATTACAATAAAGTAGAATATTCCTGCACCAAAGTAGGCTCCCTCAACCTCTGGGCCCCACAGCCGCCATTATGACTCCTACAGCTATAGTTACACTCCTCTGTAAAATTTTAAGAGAGACTGGACACTTTAAATCTAGCAACATGTATATCTTTTTATTAAAATGCTATTTTGTTCGTTTCCACCTCTTATACTATATTTATCTTACAGACCCCCGAACTTAATGAAGATGCTGAAAATAAAGTAGAATTTAATGAAGATATCAGTACTGACCAGTGTACTCTTGAGTTTGGGTCTTTCAGTCAGGATCAAGACGAAGATTACTTTGAAACTAGATCTTACTTTAGCGACAGTCCCTCTGAATTAAAAAGTGAAGTATTTGAAAGCATCTCCGATGTTGACTCTGTTTCAAGTGATGCGACAGATGAACTGAACAGAAGGAGAGATTGTATTTTATTAGACAAGGAGGATTCTGTGTATTCAAATTTTACTAAACTCCAAGGTGACATTTCTTCAAATAATACACACATCTCAAAAGAAATCGTGTGCAGCCAAGAAGATCACACCGAGAGCTCTTCCTGTTTACAAACACAACTCCCGTCTCTCCAGAAAAACCTCACATCTGAGCTCAGTAAAGTACACACTGTGGATAAAAACAAGAAGGCTCCCTTCACTTCTAATGCAAATTTAAGGGAAGATACAGAGAACAACAATGTAGCTTTCGATGGGTTGCAGCATAATGTGACCGTAATTCAGGAAAGCCCTAGAGGTTTGGTATTTTCCACAGAAGTCAGAGCAAATACAAAAACGCGGCTCAATGTCAATTCCCAGTCGGAAGGTTGCCTGACTTGTGCAAGTTCAGACACAACTATAGTTGCCTCTCACCAAAGTTTGCCTAATTTACATTTTAGAATACCTAACCATCATGCGGCAGTGGAGTATGGCAAGAATGGGGCAAAAAGGGAAGAGATAAGTACAGCAGAACAACCATTCCCTAAAGAAAGTCATAATCTGGATACAACTTCTGCCTGTGTAGAACAATCCAATGGAGATTTAATGAGGACTCCATCAGAAAATCCAACTCAAGTCGATGAGTCTAGTCTTCATCAAGAAGACTGGGACCACAGTTCCCATCAACACTGGGAACCAACTAGAGTACCTAATGGATTTAAACCAGTCCCAAACCATTCTCCTGATGATGATCGTAAAGTCACAGGTTGTGGATCTTTAGAACCTGACGTATGGAAAGAAAGAGAAAATAGATTTCTAGTTATATTGAACTCCACTGAAGCAAATAAGAGCAATTATACAGCAAAACCATGTTTAATGCCAAATGTGCCTGAAAACAACAGAAATGAGGCAAAAAACTCTACAGTAGTTGACGATGAGGCTACACCAAACCATGTGACTATAAAAGAGTCTTCATGTCGGGAGTCGGTTACCACCAATGATTCATTGAACAAACCTAGTCTTATCATAATATCTATAGAACGACCAGATGCTCAGGCAACAAAAAACAAACCCAACGAGGTCCATTTTATAGAAGAAGACAGTACAGAGCCTAGTTTTGAGCAATTGTATGATCCACCTGAAAACAGTCAAATATTTACTGAGGAATTTCACTGTGACCATTTGGACGAAGATGTACTTATCAATCAAGATGTAGACAATGTGAATAGTAGTAATGATGAAGAGGAGAACAGCTCTACTGAAGTAAATCTAGGTAGGAAAGCTTCACTTGAAATGGATACCGATTATATGACTATTGAAATAAGCCAGGTAAGAGAGAGTCCTCAAATGCAGGATGAGGTCTTAGACAATACTAATCCAGAGAGGGCATATCAAGAAGAAAAAAACTGTCTGGTTCTAGAAATGAGTAACATAAAGTCTGCTAACTCTGATTTGCCAAACTCTGCCAAAATGCTGGATGACGACCAGAGTGAAGAAAGTACAGATAGCTCTGAGCATGAGGCATTCAGTTTCTCAGATGATGATGATGACATAGAATATAACAAGGGTGAAAAGGAAGACATCATAGGCAATATACAAGACTCTAAAGGAAACCAAAAAAACCTGGACATTGGTCTAATGGGTATAAATGACGTAAGCACTTACTGTAGCAGCAATAATTGCACTGAAATTGAAGAGTATGAGGAGTGTAAAGATATTAATGGTGCTAATCAAGAGATGGAAGAAAGCACACATTTGGATTCAAGTGACAGATCTTCAGGATTGCAACCAATTTTTGAGGTTCCACCAGAAAGCAGTAACCGAGCCCAGTCAGAAAATGACACAAATGTAGACGATAAAGCTGCCGAGACCGTGGATAATATACAAAACAAACAACCACACTCTCTTAAACCTCCACTAATATGCAGTAAGCAGATAGCCGGTCTATGTAAAGATGAGCACTCTTCAGATCTATCGGATGATGAGTGGGAAAACAGCTTCCTGTACAACAGAAGTATGAGAAAAGCCTCAGGACCAGGAAGGATTGACCTAGACAATTTTAACAGACTCAGAAATAATGTTTCAAGTGTTAAGATGCCTGAGCCATCCGAACCATCCTACAACCAAGATCTTCCAAAGGACCAGTTAGATAGTAATGATATGAAAGTTGCTAATAAAAGTACAGAAAGCAAACGGTTAAAAGAAAGGCTATCTTGGGCCCACAAGTCGTTCTCAAGCCTTTTTGATTTTAAAAATCTAGAAAAGGAAAATGCAGCTCAACAATTGGATTCTGTCACCAAAGAAGAAAGGAAAAAGATCAGAGCTCATCAAATGTCATGGAGAGCCTTACGAAAGAACAAAGAAAGAGATTCATTCAAAAGACTTAGTGTGTTAACATTATCCACACACGTTATCAGCCCCAACAAACCAAGGAAGGAATTAAAAGAAAAGATTGATACATCTGGTGAGAATCATTCATCTGTGGTCCCCGACTTACTCAGCAGTTCTCCAGCAGAAATTAAAGATGGCAGCCACATGGAATTTAATGACAACCATGTGGTGCCTGCTTCTTCCAACCCTGCAGCTGAGGACGATATAAGAAGTTCTGTTAGGTGTGGCGCCACTGCAAATGCAAGGAACTCATTTGATCACTCTGTAAATGGTTCAACATTGAATCCAAATGACCCTTCAATGATAAGACAATTCTCAACTACATCCTATGCAAGCTTCTTCTCCAATTCTGACTTGAACTCGATGCCTTGTCGACCCATGAGTCCAAAACCACATAGCCAATGGCCTCACTATCAGCGGAAAAGTCTTCAGAATTCCAGGGCCAGCACTACCTCTATGACTTCTTTAGGAAACACTTCTCCACTGGATGGTTATTTGGACTCAACGGATGCCTCCATGATATTTAAACCATGGACGACAAATTCCTTGGAGAATGAGGCTCTTAAGGAGGACAGTGGGGTCAGCAGCCAGTCCCAAGCCAGCATATACACAGCTTCTTCAACTAGCGACATACTGAAGGAAGATGTAAGTACAGTATATTACTTTCTACCTTTTTATTGAAGTATCCTTATATTTTTCAGAATAGTATCAACATACATTAACAATAAAAAATGAATAAAAAGTGTAGGACTTTAGCTCTTGCCAAATTCACCATAAAGGAGAGTCCGAGGGTTTCACAGCTCATGGATTGCCATCTTTTGTTAGGCGGATTATGGCTCATCAATATCTCACTCAGACCACAGGATAAAAGTTTTCACTGACCTCAGCCAGCTTACGTCAAGCAGGTCAGCGTACAAAAATCAAAAACCACTATAAATTCTAGGCCGTCTGGCCACTGATAAATCACGATTGTCCCTCGCTATGTATGGCCTAAGTCTACCCCCCAGGCACCACCAAAAGCAGTGTTCACCAGTATCCCCTGGTTCAGGCTTCCTCAGATCTGCCACACTTGCCTTTTTTCAGCTTGGGAGCAAGAGCCCTTTCCAGCTCAGCAGTTGGCCCCTGTCTGAAGAGTCCACATATTTTGTATAAGAACTCTTCAAGGTGTTGAACTTGTTTCCCCTCTGAAACCAACCCTTCTTCAGGTCTTATACAGGTCAACCAAAATCTGGCCTGAGTAGCCATCCCACCAAGCTATTTGACTACTCCAGTAAGAACCATCCCGGATCAGCTGCTTGTTGCAGCTATACTAAAAACTACAAAGTGTCAGTAAAATATAGTTACAGATGCAAAACTACCGGCATCTATGTCAACGAGACTTGCACCTCGGGTGACATGTAGCTCACAGGTCTCTTGCTATAACCAATCTAGTGGCAGAGACATGCAACCTGAAGTTACTCTGCCACAAAAGCTTTGTTCACATCTCATTTTTAGTCTCTATTTAGCGTATACGTATATATCAGGAATAGCTCCCAGTGTATACATTAAGGCTGAGACAGATACAGTGACATCCAGCAACCTTAGACTATCTAGACATATGTTCAGCAGACACGTTTTATGATGTATTCATCAAACAGAAGCCATATAGTCCATGGGTGACAGATGTAATGTATCTGTCACAAACATCCATCACTTAGGCTATTATGGTATCCATTTAACAGGTATGTCATGAGAAGCTCATGATGTATATGTTAAATGGATGTTTATGACGGGCACCACACAGCGACATCCGTCAACCACAGACTATTATGGTTATATTTTTTTTTACAGAATCCCATATAATGAATAGTGTAGTCTACTATGCCATCCCATACCTCAATTTTGTGGAAGACTGGTGTATACTAATTGGCCAGAGGCCAGAAGAACACTCCTTTGACCCCCTCCAGATTAATATAAACTTATCAACATGATAAGTGGGTACATCTGGAGATTTTCTGTCATGCATACTAAATGTAGATGAATAATGTGGTGTGAACAGGGTCGACCGTACAAAACAAGTAGAATTTCACAATATGCTGCCTGTGCATTCAGTAATTCAAGGTAAACGAACTAAAAAAATATGTTCTATTTAGCACAGATACCTCATAAGGATTTATCAGATAAATGTCCCCCCTCTCAATCAATGATATTACTCGGTAATGTTATAGTTGGATTTCTAATACAGCCAGTCCCTGACTTAGGACATTCCAACTTAAATCTGTTCCCTAGTTACAAACTGAGACTTATGAGTCATACTGGCACTTTTAGTTCCATATTCCACAGTAAATAGTAGCTGTGGAACGACAAGTACCAGCATGCCACATCAGCATAAGAGGTGAAAATGAGGTGAAATCTTAACAGGGGCACAGACAGCAAAACAAATGTAAAAACTCTCCCCTGCATTATCCAAAACTAAAAAAAAACCTGTGTGCTGGAGTTATATTTAATAAATATACCTGTTCCGACTTACATACAAATTCAACTTAAGAACAAACCTGCAGTCCCTATCCCGCTTGTAACCCGAGGACTGCATGTATTAGAAATAGTCAGTAATTTTAGGGTCAGCATCTTAACGGCCAGCAGATGGCACAAGAGCCCACAAGTTATTTTTGCACACTGACGGAGAGAACAAGTGTTGCATGAGTTTCTATGACTGCAGACATCTGAGGTCTTTGTACTCACACTTAGCAGGCTGATCAATTGTAAACCTCATCCTGTGATAGGACATTAATGCAATATTTCTGGTACAACCTGTGAGTATAAAATGTCTCCAAATCTATTACCTTCAATTAATAAAATTCTAAATATTATGATATAAAAACTATTCTCCCTGATCCTTGTCTTCCCTCCTATTCAGGTTACTTGCAGCTCCCACCAGTTGGTGATGATGCATACCTATAGTCAATGTACTTTAACATATGTTTGTATTATAAGGCTTGTTTCTATCAGATGAAAGTGAAGACATAACATATTTTTGATGACTTTGTATAAATACCTATTATTTAACCACTTGCTGACTTCCCATGTGATATATACTGTATACTTCTAAGCAGTTGGCAAACAACTAAGGCTATGTTCACACGGCTTAAAATGTGACGTATTTCAGTCCGTAATTACGCGACGTAGTGCGCGAATTCCCGCTGGAATACGTCCCAGTCATTACGATAATCCACAGTTCTCATAGAGATCTATGGATTACGTCTCCTCTCCCTGTTCGGCGAATCCGCCGCGGGGGGAGATAAGTGACATTTCATTTACTACAGCATAGCGTATGATACTTCCACACACGGCGTAATTGTGTAATAAGCCGTGTGCGCCCAGCCTAAGGGTGCGTCCCCACTGCAGAGAACAAATACCGGTCGGTTTACCCGGCCGGTATTTGTCCTGTTTTGCGGCCCTCCCCATGGCTGCGGGGGGGGACGGCTTTTCTCCGCGATGAGCAGAGAAAAGCCCTCCCCTTCACATTCACAAGCACAGATTCCATCCGAAAACCGGACGGAAGATTGTGCTTCTACAATGTTTTGCGGTCGGACCGCGGGCGGCAACACCGCCGGACGGAAAACCCGTGCACTGGGGACTGCTGCACGGGTTTTCCATAGAGCACCATTGTGCTCATTTTCGGCTGGTTTTTCAGGCGATCTGCATAACTGCAAACCGCCTGAAAAACCGGCCAAAAACCCTTGTCGTGGGGACATGCCCTAACAGTGCAAGGGTGTTTTTAAAATGTCCTTGCCGAGTTTGCAGCTGGAGAATGTGCAACTGTAGGAGGGGACGGCTTCTGTCAGCAACAACTGGACTCTCTAGAGCAGGGGGCCCCACCTCCAGTCCTCAAGGCCCACCAACAGGTCATGTTTTTTGGCTTTCCTTATCATTGCACAGGTGATTTAATTATGCTGCACAGGTGATATAATTATTGTTAGTGCATTCAATGGGAAATCCCAAAAACATGACCTGTTGGTGGGCTTTGAGGACTGGAGTTGGGGACCCCTGCTCTACAGAGTAGGCAGAGATTATTTATTACTGTCCCTGCCTTCCTAATCACTCTGTGGTACTCAATGACCACTGTGTATACAGCAGGAAACTTTCAAGCTTCCTGTTTCTCACCGCTGGTGGACATTTGTGATCAAGGGGGCCAAGTAAGTACAGGAACAGGTTAGTCTTAAATGACACACATCAGTTTTGCAGTCTGTAATCTGACTCTGAGAACAGCTTGAAAACCATGTTTAAAACTGCAAAAACATGTAAAATAAATCTGCTGAATCAGTGCAGTTTTAGGACATGGATTCCGTGCCATGTGAACCTAACCTTTCCATAAAAAGCAATTAACATGCCAGGTCCCTTAGAGTAAAAAACGCTATTATCTTATAAGTTAAGATCCTTACTGGCGGTCCTTCTCTATCAAAATGATGCCTGTATCGATCGATCAGAGCTTGGAGAGGCAGCAGGTCTCTTACCCCATTTTCCATGGCTCAACAGCAATGGTGTGGATCTGTACCAGTTATACATGGATGTTTTATGGCTTTATTATAAAGTTATAGTGCTTTGAAGGTCCCATCTTCTCCATATTTGGATATAAGAAATGGTCTCTTTTCTGTATGTGTAATTTTTGACAAGCCTTACTAACATTTAAGATGTATTCTCATCTTATACATCTATGGCATGTCCATAGGATATGCCATAAATGTCTTATAGGGATGGATCCTACTTCTGGGACCTATGCCTATCTCAAGAACGTGGATTGCCTTGCTTCCTATCCTTGTTCTTTCAGAACAGAGAGGTGGTCACCAATGCGCGGCACTCTACGCTCTGTGTAATAGGACTTCCAAATCGGGGCCATTCCTTGGGGCAGGCAGGCTATTCAACTGCCTGGGGTGCTGAGTGCAGTAAATGGGATATGGGCCTGAGCCCCATCCACCCCAAGAAACTGTCTTGTTAGGCCATGTTCACACGGCTTAAAATGGGCCGTATTTTGGTCCGTAATTACGCGCCGAAGTGCGCCAATTACGGGCCGAAAACGGCCCATTCATTACGGTAATTCACAGTTCTCATTGAGAACTATGGATTACGTCTCCTCTGCCCACCCGGTGAAGCCGCCGGGCGGGGAGATAATTGACATGTCACTTTCTAGCGGCGTATACGCGCCGCTAGTAATGATTGTCTATGGCCGGCGAAGTGCCGGCCCCCCGCTCACTCCCCCGCTCCCGCCCCGCCCCCGTCCACACGGCGTCATTGCGGGGCGTAATTCCGTCCCGCAATGAAGCCGTGTGAACATAGCCTTAGGGTATGTTCACACGGTTTAAATTGTTGCATATTTCGGCGTGCATCTCACTGCGTATTGCGCTTTATACACAGTGAAATGTGCGCTGCAATTACGGTAATCCATAATGGATTATGGATTATTGTATGGATTATGCGTCATCTCCCCGTGCATACAATATGATTGTATTGTATGTGCGGGAGGAGAATTGACATATCAATTGTTAGCGGCGACTATGCGCCACTGACAATGCAGTCAGCCCCCCGTGCTTTGGAATTACGTGCTGATCAGCGCATGGTTCCAAAACACACGCCGTATTGCGGCGTGTATAGTACACGCCGCAATAAGTCATGTGAACATACCCTTACACTAAAAGTTTGTGCAAACCTCCAGTGTCTTCAATAGGCTGAAGGACCTGAGATGACATCAGTCACATGAGAGATGTACAGTATATGTGAGTGGTACTGCAATGAATATAAATGCATGCATACACTCATATAAAAAGTTCCTTATCTTAAAAAGTGTGACTAGTATGACTTGCTTGGACTTGTAGTTCCTTAGCATACCACACTTGTTATAATTCAAGATAAAGCACTGTAGGGGTCATAAAATGTGCCTATATATACACTACCTACAGAAAGTTCGGGATATTTGGCATTTCATTGTAATTTCAGGATGAACAAAATTTATTAAGCTTAATGGCAAAATTCAGAACAGCTGTTTGATCTCTGAATCGCCCAATAAATTTTGATAAACAAATTTGACGGTGTTGGAAAAACATCCACCTCATCATTGCTGTTACATTGGCCCATATGAGACAAGACAACACTCCTATGATTGAAAACCAGTGTTTCGCCATTGTAAGCCAGCATCAGGTGGCTCTCAGACGACGGTAGATCGAAGTTTGCAAAAAGTATGGAACAATGGGAGACGGAAGAGTCACAGAAAGGCAAATATGGCGGCTGTCCTTTGGCTACATCAAACACTGATGACCGCTTCATTGTAAACAATGCCCTGTGGAACGGGATGATGAATGTCACACACTCCGGGAGGTGAGTGACAACCAAGTGTCACATCAGACCATTCGTAACCACTTACATCAGGGTGGTCTACGTGCTAGACGACCGGTTAGAGATCAGCAAGTTTAGCAAAAAGTACTGGAACATTGAACAGTTGAACATGTGCAGCTAAAGCTAAGAGATGGTCTCATTTAGTTCATATAAAAAATGTTCAAACTATCTTTTGTTCATTCTGAAATTTCAACCACAAGCCAAATATCCCTTACTTTATTGAGTAGTGTAGATACAGTTGAAACCAGAAGGTTACATACACTATATAAAGAGACACATATGCATGTTTTTCTCACTTTCTGACATGAAATCAGAATAATATTTGCCAAATGCCAGAATAGAAAGAGAGAATTTTTTAAGGTATTTTTATTACTTTCTGCAAAGTCAAAAGTTCACGTGCACTAGGATTACTATGCCTTTAAACAATTTGAGACAGCCCATATAATGATGTCATGTCTTTGGAAGCTTCTGATCAGTCAAGATAACAGGAAGAGAATTGTGGACTTGCACACGTCTGGATCATCCTTGGTGCAATTTCCAGATACCTCAAGGTACCTCGTTCACCTGTACAAACAATTAGATGCAAATACAAAAAAGATGGGAATCTCCAGCCATCATTCCGCTCAGGTAGGAGATGGGTTCTGTGTCTCAGAGATGAACATGCTTTGGTCCGAAATGTGCATATCAACCCAAGAACAAAAGCAAAAAGATGCTGGCAGAAGCTGGTAAGATTGTGTCATTATCCACAGAGAAATGAGTACTGTATCAACTTGGACTGAAGGGTCACTCTGCCAGGAAAAAGCCATTACTCCAAAAGAAAAATATAAAAGCCAGATTAATGTTTGCAAATGCACACAGGAACAGGAACAAAGACCTACATTTTTGGAGATATGTTCAGTGGTCTGACGAAACTAAAACTGAACTGTTTGGTCATAATGACCATCTTTACGTTTGGGGGAAAATAGGAGAAGCTTGGAAGCTTAAGAATACTATCCCAAGTGTGAAACACAGGGGTGACAGCATCATGTTGCGGGGTTGTTTTGATGTAGGAAGGACTGGTGCACTTCATAACATAGATGGCATCATGAAGGAAGAAGATTATGTGGCAATACTGAAGCAACATCTCAAGACATCAGCCAGGAAGTTAAAGCTTGGGCAGAAATGGGTCTTCCAAATGGATAATGACCAGAAGCATACTGCCAAACTGGTTACAAAGTGGCTTAAGGAGAACCAAGTCAGTGTTTTGCAGTGGTCATCACAAAGCTTTAATCTCAATCCAATTGAAAAGGCAGGTGCGAGCAAGGCGACCTACAAACATGGCTCAGTTACACCAGGAGGAATAGGCCAAAATTCCTTCCAACTATTGTGAGACACTTGTGGAAGGATATCCAAAATGTTTGACCCAAGTCATATAGTTTAAGGGCAAATACTAATGAAATGCATGTAAACATTTGACTTTGCAGAAAGTATTAAAAATGCCTTAAAAGTTCTCTCTCGCTCATTATTCTGGCATTTGGCAAATATAAATAATTTTGGTTCCTAATTGACCTAAGACTGGTAAGGTTTATTCTGATTTCATATCAGATAGTGAGAAAAACATGCATATGTGTCTTTCTATAAAGTGTATGTAAACTTCTGGTTTTAACTGTACCTATGGTTTTTGACATCTTATTGTTTATATATCGGCACAATTTATAGCAGCTACAGTGCCAGAGATAAAACATTTTTTTACCCCACATAGATTAACCCTCCCCCCCAGTCTTATATACAATATATAATCTAGTGGTATGGGTACCAAAAATATGTATGGAACCTTCTTCCACTCAGTATTATTAAAAAAAAATGTAATGTAAAATTACATAAAATAACAGATCCCAAAATGAAGGCAAAAATAACTGAAAACGCAAAAAAGTGTTAGTGCATTCAAACAAGTGTAATAAAAAAAATTTAAAAGTGTAATCAGGAAGGGAGTACGGGGGTTAAACAACCCGATCAGAAACTGGTCAATGGTGATGTGATTTGTCCTATAGTAGCATGACATGTTTATGGGAAGGTGAGGGGGAGAATTTTTTTCTCCCTGCCCTGAGTGCAAATTATCCTAGAAACAACCCTGTTCCAAACACACCCAGGCACACCAAATAGACTGTACTTGGATAGAAAGCCCAGAGGTGGGACTTACATCTATTAGATCTTTGTACCAAAAATGTATGAGATTAGAATACCTGTTTAACACTGTTATTTTGGTATATATCGCTTACATACTTGGATATGGAAAGTTCCAGGTTGGTATTGTCTTACATACCTTTCACTTAAAACCGATACAAACAGGATACTAGACTACAAAACCAAACAACTATAAAGATGCAGAGAGAGAAAACCCTTCCGCAAAAGAAGACCTCTGAATTTATGGTGTTCACATTCCCGAACACGGACACAAGTAAAACCTCTACATTGCCCATACTGACGTCAGTGGAACAAGCAAAAGACTCAGAGAAAAGAAATCCTACATCGCTGCTCAGGAGCCTCAGCTGTGATGACCTATGGGTAAATCAGAGAAAGCAGGAGATGCAAGTAGACAAGAAAGAAAGCACAATTCGAGGGGACAGTCACATGAACAATCAGTCACAAGTAAGAATGACGTCCATCCTCTCGCTCTGTCTTCTGCTATCTTATGCGCTTTCTGTCCTTTCATACTAATCTTTCACACTTTGCTTACAATGTGGGAGCTATAATGGATTAAATATCATGGTCCCTCCCAAACATAGTTAGGAAATCCAAATCTAGCTCACCTGCATGGAAATGTAAAGCAGCATAAAAACCATATGCTATAAAAAGATCCAGCATCCTGTATATATTCTAAGATCTTCAGACTTTATTATGGAAATCCATTTTTGATGGCTCGTAATGGATTTGTACAAAAAAGCTTGAAGATTTTAAAATAGATGCTGGATCTTTTTCAAACACAAGGCAAACCATAGTGAATGAAAAAAAAAGTTTTTATTAGGAAAACGTAATGATTGTGCAATTGCTTGTACACTATTCTGCAATATTCTAGTTCTAGCATTGCAGAACAGCATTCTGTTACGGCTTTCCTGTTATACCCTGCTTCATTCAGGGTGTAATGGGAGTAGAAAGATGTCAGAAATGGAGGACTTCACTGGGCCATATAATGGGGAGCAATTGGGAGATGGAAAATAGTGTGCCCCTACTACATAACTGCCTAGAGACCGTGGTAACTAAGAGCCACATGTATGATTTTTTGCCCCCAGGCGCCATTTCTTTGGGCGCATTTGTAGCGTAGAATGCACCTGAATCTATGAACCTGTTCTACTGCGGGTCATAGATTTAGTGCTTTCTAGATACAAAGCGATAATTCTGGCTCAGGTAAACCACTTTTAAAGTGGTTTACCTGTTCCAGCAATAATGCTCCTGCATTTGCCGTACTGCAGCTATAAATGTGTAGATTCGTACGGTTGTAGTGTGACACGCCTTCAGCGCGTTCCTCGATCTCAGGTGCATCACAAAGTGCTGCGGGCGCATTATAATGGGCCTGATATTGGAGTGCGCCTGGTTAAAAATAGAGCGAACGGGGCTGAAAAGACGCCAGACCTCCGTTCATACATGTCGCCCTAATGTCTCGGACCAAAGTTAACTGTAACTAGTAGCATGCACCCACCATGGAGTGGACTCAGTAAATGAGAACTCCCTTACCTACATAATAATGTAACTGTATGTCATGTGTTGGAGAGGACTTAGAAACCAGGATTACACCCTAAGATAGGGGATTGGATATGGACTGGGGTTCTGTGGTGATGATTTCTGATTTCATTTTAACTAAAGAATGGCAGCTTGACCACAGTGCACTGGGTTGCATGCTATAAAGTCTTCCCCTGGTCTGCAGTCCCAGCTATACTTGGAAACGGCACACCTGATTTCTTGCTCTACATACACCACAGCTCTCAGGAAGGATTTGTCACCACAGAGAACATGCTGATCATTGTCATGATCTTAAGAATAAGTTATGATACTAAAGAAATCTCACTCACTTTATGTCGTCTCACACAAACTCCGTTCCAGGGAAAAAATAGCATTCATAACTTTGCACCTGCCCGGATATAATTTAAAGGAAATTAGTCATCATGACATGATCTATTGTTTAAATCATGTTTTATGTTTAGACACATATTTAAATATTTTTACATTTAAAAAAAAAATAAAAAATTCATGTCACTTTCTATTAACAAGAGAAACCTTAAATGTTTCAGTTTTCCCAATGGTGCCCATCGGTGATTAAGCCTAATAATAGACTGGCACTTCTTGTGGAGATCACTTCTGTGTCATCATTGTCATCATAGACACTAACAGTTAACTCTTATTTATAGATAACACCGGATCCAACATTCACAATAGTTGATGATCAGAGCTCACCTCTCCACCTCCCTATACAGTGACCACTACACAGGTCACAGAGCATGCCCACAACACTCTCCCATAGAAGTCAGTGAGTCAGCTCCTGGTCACAGGCTCCCATGGCCAATGTGGCTACTGCAAAGAATATCTCTAAATCTCAGACAAGATGGCTGTCCCTATTATACACATAAAAGAGAATTAAAAAAATCTACAACCAGAAAACAAAATGGATAGGAAGTAAAGAATATATCAATATATATTCCAAATTAGTAAAAAAAAATAGCGTTATTAGTGTTGGTTAACACCATGATAAATAATTTTAAAATAAATGAAATGGAGGAAATTTAGACGGGGCACACAAGATATACTACTTTTATTTAAAAAAAAAAAGTCTACGCTCAATAGAGTGCTCTACCAACAAAGCCAGACTGCCCCTTGTCACGGTTTTCTCAAAAATAGTGACAGCCAGAGAGAGCCCCTCTTAAATCTACTATCCAATCCAGATTGATGCAGTCCTATTTAATTGCAGTTCGTTTATTATTCCTACTTGAGCTTTTCATTTTTGCTATACAGTATTTCAGTGAAATACAATATACAGTATCTCACTGGTTTATTTCTATCTTTCTTGGGTATTTAAATAAACTTTTTTCTGCATTTAACAGAAGCATGACAAACTATACGTGAAAGGGTACTTGTCAGCTGTTTCATGCTGCCCAAACCTCAGGGGGCATGAAATAAGCACAAGCTACCGTATAGCAGGAAGAAGCGCACTGGCAAAGGGAGAGAGGTCCGATATTCAGTTCTTCGTTCAGCTTAAATGACAGGTGTCTCTCTTTGTGCAAAGAGAGAGGGACTGGTCACTTAAGCTTGATTTGGGTGGGGAGAAGCCGTACATTGGACTCCTCCTCTTGGGCCAGTATGCTTCTCACTGTGCTTGGCTCTGTTTTAGCGCAAAGAGGAAGCCTGTGGCTATTTCAGGCTGCCAATGGTTTGGGTGGCATGAAACAGTTCATGGGCTGCTTCTACAACCGGTGGTGGCGTAGTACAGCTTTATGGTAGCCATAAAGATGCAGCTTGTAGGCCATTCCCATGAAAAACATGGCAATCCTACTTATCTCCTCTTCAAATGCTTATGTCTTTGCCCAACTTAAGGATGGATTTTACTCTACTATAATTGTATTAGTTTTGGATACAACTTCTAGGGTAGTGTTCAACATGTCACGACCTGAAAAATAACCTTGTATAGAGAAATTATTATAACCTGACTGCAGTAAGGCTGCCTACAGTTCAACTCGCTATCAGTTCAGCTAAAACCATGGTACATGAGCTTATGTAAAAAGCTGCAGTCGCCATTCCTCTTGAAGAATATGTGCACTTTTAAGCATCTGCCTAATTGTCAATGAGTCATGTATATAAAATATTATGAGTAGTTGGCCCCCTTTAATGGAATATCACATTACCATTTGAATGGCAGCAGAAAAATATTCCAAATGTATCACATTATTATTTTTACAAGTATGTGTGCTGAAAACAAAAAAACAGGGACAGAAGCGCACCTTGTGCAGTAAATGATATCAGTAGCTCAATACACGCAGTATCGTCACTGCTCACCTGTAATAGTTGTACAAAATGGTACAACACATAGAAGCACGTAAATTATCTCATAGGATGATGAGATTCCCACCACGATAGCTACCAGAACGATGTCTTTTACATGGGGATCCTCTGCACATGCGAGTCCACGGAAAGCATATCAAGTGTATGGAGAAGAGAATAATAGTGCTTGTGGTCTAATTCATAAGAATATATGACACTGGGGCATAATCCACAATTTAAAGTGTCATATTTTATTGAATATTAAAAAAATTAAATTGAGCAAAAAAAGTATCAATGCATTGTGACAAATAAATGGAACTGTTTTCTGTATACAAAACCAAGTGCGACAAACAAATATGGAAAAATTAGATAAAATTTGACTGTTTCTTCTTAGGGCTGAGTAATCACTGGAGCCTGTTGGTGCAGTCATAAGATTTTAAATGAGGCCTAGACATTGATCTGTAGTCATCTTCAGCCTATGTTTAGACCGCATGTATGAAAATGATTTAGCACTGGATTCCTTTGATAAACATAGTATGGTGGGTTGCATGCATACTGAGTACCCAAAGAGCTGCCAACAAGTTATATACCTTGGCAAGGGTATTTAGATAGCAGGCTAGAGCAGATAAGAGTTTCTTTTACCTTAGGTTGAAATGAAGCATATCTAGCCACCACTCTGAAAGTAGATCAAGACATTAAAACATTGGTATTTTAACCATATTCAAGTAAATACTGTATATAATCTTCATTGTAAGACTTCTACATGGAAATGTTTTCAAATCAAAGTTTAAATCTTCTTAAATGAACATTTACATAGTCCTAAAAGGACATTGGCCATTATTACTCTGAGTGTTCATTAAAGGGGTTTTGCCACGACCTGAGTTCCTTACCTCCTTATAAGCACTTGAGTAGAAGATAAACAAATCATGCTGAGTAATGAAGGCTTCAGTGGAGAGATGGAGTGGGGTGAGAAGATAGTGAGGAATAAGGGAGCGTCTCAAAACTTAAAGGGGTTTTGCCAGGACGTGCCTTATCTGCTAAGAAGCAAAAGAAAACAAGCCACGGCTGAGCTGAGAGAGAGGGTGAGCTAGTCAGAGCACAGAGCCATGCATAAGGGATCGTGTGCAATGTTCACTCAAATAATCACACTACAACTAGTGGATTCTGTATACAAAAGACAACACCTTTCTCTACAGCAGCTTGAAAGCTCCTTCAGCCTCTTGAAAGCTCCTTCATGTTCCCTGTCATCAGATAAAGCAGGGATCTACCCAGATAATCACACTACAACTAGTGGATCGGTATACAAAAGAAAAAAATAAATTTTCCCAGTCCCTTAAAAGCTTCTTCAGCTCCCTTTCATCAATAAGAAGTGTGCTCTGCGCAAGCCCGCCAGCAGCTCCTGTCACTCTCCCTGGTCATATTAATGCAACTTTTAAGAACTAAGGGCAGGTAAGGAAAGCCTGTAGCTCTCTAGGCTGCAATTTTTGTAATCACATATATTTAGAAAAGTGATTAAATACCCATTTTGGAGGATCCCCACGTCAACATTACATCGTGGCAAAACCCCTTTAATGATCAGATCAGGACAATTATTAGCTTGTCCACTGCCACCTCAGCCACCAGGTATCCTTAATGTTTTTGAACTCTAAAGGATGTACAATATCTCTTCAGACTTCCTTCACTTACTGCAGGTCTTCTACATTTGTAAATTTATGGGCTTGGCACCTTCCTTTGTAATAACAAATCATGTAATAACCACTGAAATGCTAAACACTTTTCTCTATTTTGTCCATGTTTTTACTTAACCATGTTTCTCTGTTTTGTCCGTGTTTTTACCTAACCATGTTTTCTCTATTTTGTCCATATTTTTACCTTACCATAGTTGTGACTAATTTACTAACTTCTTAGGTACAGTGTTCTGTTGTTTTTGTAGTTTGTTTTTTTCAGCATTACTAGCATCAAAAAAGCTGGAGAAATCTATCCTTGATGGACATAATAATGAGAGCAATAACTTACTGTTCTTTTTCTGTCCAGGCAAGAATGAGTAGGAGCGGATCTGCTGTACCATATGACATATTTAGAATTCGACCATTGAAGATACATTCGTTTTCCCAGAGCACTCCATCCAGGCTTGATCTCGTGGGCTGTGTTAGGCGCATCACATTTCCTGGTATGTACATTCATTTAATAATTAGTAATAGTTATACTAATTGGGGTTTTATGTACTGATTATTGGAGATACTCTCCTAGCAGTGTTTTGCAGGGATAGCTGTGCTAGAACTGTTTATGTGGGGCACCTTGCTGATGAGAAAACCCCTTTAAGTCATCCCTGTATTCAATGAACATGCAAACAAGGTTTCCTCCAGCAAAATCATCTGTTTTCCTGGGGTATCATGAGCCAAACTTGCAATGATCATTTGATCATGGCAGCAGTGGCATTGTGAAAAGGGTTATCCTTGACTGGACAACTCTTTAATCTCTTCAAGCCCACCCAGCACGGGTGGGCTGCCCACCTGGACCTCCAGGATCCAATCTCCCCACTTCTTCTGCCCGTGTCACCGGTGTCCTCTTTTGGAAACCTTATGCTTACTGGACTAACAGTGAGTGGGGTGTCCACCCCAGCCTGCCCTACCTATCACGGCAGATAGTTAGGGTTCCCCTTTTTCTGCTGCATACAACCACATACACTCTCAGTTCTGAGCTAAACTTGGAACTGAAATCCTGCAGAGCTGACAGGCTTCCTATTTAGCTGTGTAACTTGGCCCCTTCCCTGTCAGCTCTCTGATTGGCTGCTTAGCCCAGCTACACTGTTTTCCACTCTAGTGCTACCCTAATGTCAAAGCATAACGTCTTCCTATGGTTATATTCCTATACAGTAATATACACTCACCGGCCACTTATAGGTACCACCTTGTCCAACTGCCTTAACACATAATTTCAATCAGCCAATCACATGGCGGCAACTCAGTGCATTTAGGCATGTAGACATGGTCAAGACAATCTCCGCAGTTCAAACCGAAAACAGTATGGGGAAGAAAGGTGATTGATGCCTTTGAACGTGCATGGTTGTTGGTGCCAGAAGGGCTGGTCTGAGTATTTCAGAAACTGCTGATCTCCTGGGATTTTCACGCACAACACCATCTCTAGGTTTACAGAGAATGGTCCGAAAAAGAAAAAAAATCCATCAGTGAGCGGCAGTCCTGTGGGCGGAAATGCCTTGTTGATGCCAGAGGTCAAAGGAGAATGGGCAGACTGGTTCGAGCTGATAGAAAGGCAACGGGTGACTCAAATAAGCCACCCGTTACAAACAAGGTAGGCAAAGAGCATCTCTGAACGCAAGTACGGCGAACTTTGAGGCAGATGGGCTACAGCAGCAGAAGACCACACCGGGTGCCACTCCTTTCACTAAGAACAGGGAAACTGAGGCTCCAATTTGCCCAAGCTCATCGAAATTGGACAGTAGAAGATTGGAAAAAACGTTGCCTGGGTCTGATGAGTTTTTCGATTTCCCGCTGCGACATTCGGGTGGTAGGGTCAGAATTTGGGTCAACAACATGAAAGCATGGATCCATCCTGCCTTGTATCAACGGTTTTAGGCTGGTGGTGGTGGTGTCATGGTGTTGGGAATTATTTTCTTTGGCACTCTTTGGGGCCCCTTGGTACCAATTGAGCATCGTTAGCAACACCTTGTGGAATCTATGCCACGAAAGAATTGAGGCAGTTCCCGAAAGGGAAAAGGGGGGTCCAACCCGTTACTAGCATGGTGTACCTAATAAAGTGGCCGGTGAGTGTACATCCATATACATTTATGTTCTGTAGCAAAACACTGCCTGTTACCCACCTACAGACGTCCCCACACAAACACAAATACACAGTTGCATACCCTTACAAATGCACAAGTGCAACCTACTCTTTACTCTGAAAAGAGACTTTCATGGGCCCATTACCCAGACAGGTGCTGGTTTCATAAGTAGACCTATCACACATTGATGACATGCACGATCACTATGCCATTAATGTGTGAGTTGGGAATACCCCTTTAGTAACCTGGTACCTGTGTCAGAAGCCTGTTAATTAACATGCACCCATTGATGGCACTGCATACTCTTAAATAGAGACTTCTATGGGTTCTGTAATACATTAGTGTGCATGAGTCTTTGTATTCTATCTGCCGTTCCCTGGTAACAATTATTTCAGACATAAAGGAGGCTAACTGGTGGCATTCACTGGGTTCCTGCCATAAAGTCCTGAAAAATGTCTGCCCGTTACTTTAGCCTGTAGATATTTAGATACCTAATTGTAAATTTAAGATGCATTTAGTATAGCTATATTTTACTTTAGGTTTGGTGCTCCTCTAAGGGCCCCTTGTAAGAGGACTGTAAATACCTGTAGCATAACACAGAGTATAACATGGTAACTGAGGGGTGGGGGAGATTAGTGCTTTGCTTCTGTTTACTGCCTACAAGTGAGAATAGAGGGCTGTTTTAAAGGAGAAGCACTTTACATACCACATTGCTGACATTCATCTCCGTCATAGCCTTGTGGCATGTGGAAGACAAACTACAGAGGAGGAGGAGATCTCATCAAGGACACTCATCCCACTGCACAGCTGGAGAACAAGCATTTACCATTCTGATTTAAGTCTATGTGAAAAAGAAATATAACCAAATAAGAACGCATACATAAAGCTAGAAATACACACGTGACACCAACATCAAGGTTTTTCCTTTATGCCCAAATTGTACTTAAACAAAAAAAAAAAGAAAAAAGAAAACAAAATTCCACAGCAGGGTAGATCAGGGTCTGGTTCAATTAGCATTATGGCTTCCATTCATTATACAGCCCTAGCAGCTGTAGTTGATATGGAAGTAGCCTCAAAGGGGCTATTCTGTCCTTGTGGGGGTCCAAATTAGCATAAAAATAACAAAGGGTGCACAGAGAAAACGAATCACAACATGCCTTGTTGCTGTGAAAATGCTCTCTGCCTTTATTCACAAAATGGCAGCTTTTTTTATACCTTTGCAAATTAGTAGATAAGAAGCAAACACATGGACCCGAGCGTGAGGGTCTTTTGGCCACGTCCTTAACTACAGACCCCTCCTCACAGCTCAGGAATGTTTGGAGACAGGGTGTAACTTCAGAAGAGGTGCCACTTGGATTACACGACGATCTCTAAAAACTACTACAGGCGGCCATTTTGTTAACACCTTAATGACAAAAGATATACATACAGCTTTTACATGCTGTATTAAATAGGTATGTGAGGTATATACGAATACATTAAAATGGAGACACAAAGGATCACACATATATAACCTTTGTTCCCATCTACAACATAGTTTTCCAACAAATCCTGAAGAATGCCATCGACTTATAAAGGGGTCCATTGTGGTTCTGGAAGTTTTTCATACTATACTGTTCTGAACTTCTAAAATGCTCAAACCCCTGACAGAAAAGGAATATTAATAGTGGGAACAGAGCCAGACCTCTTTCTGAAACATGGACTGAAATTTTGATAGGTGAATAAGGAACTGAAGATATTTCATAAAAGTAATTTCTTTAAAATGTCGCAGTCAGGATGGTTTCACACACACCGTGACAAATCCCAAAAAGGTTGCAACCTCCGGCACCAAAATATTATTAGAATAAAAACATATCCTCTAATTCAAACGTGTTAAAAATGTCCAAGGTTCTCCATACTTTCTGGACTAGTAATGTACTAGTACACACAGAAGTTTTGTACTAGTACATTATACAGTTATTTAAATGATATCATTAAAAATAAGACGACTATTTTAATAGAAAAATAAACATTTAGAGCTCTTGGAGGAAAAACAAAAAGTAAAAAATCTGAAATGAGCCTTAGTTGTCTCACTACAAGGATTCCTTTGTATGTTAAATATTTTGCAAAAACAAGTCACTTTGCAACATGTCTCCATTAACAGTTTCCTACCTATTCCTAGATATCCCCTCTTGTATATGATGCATCAGCTCTTCAAGTCGCTATAGCTACAGACCTGTTCACTCTCTCATGATAGGCAGCTAGCACTGGTTGCTATAGCTACAGACCTGTTCAATCTCTCATGATAGGCTGTCAACACTGGTTGCTATAGATACAGACCTGTTCAATCTCTCATGATAGGCTGCCAGCACTGGTTGCTATAGATGCAGACCTGTTCAATCTCTCATGATAGGCTGCCAGCACTGGTTGCTATAGCTACAGACCTGTTCAATCTCTCATGATAGGCTGCCAGCGCTGGTTGCTATAGCTACAGACCTGTTGTTCTCAGTAGCTCATCACTGCAGCCTAGTAGTAGCCAGCAAACATGTCCCTGAATTCAAAAATGAAACCAAGAAAACAGGACTGAGGTAAAGTGAAACAATGTAGTGAGACAACCCCTTTAAGGCTGCAAACACATTATATCAGTGCAAAGTCACAGAGCCATCGGCAGTCGCATCAAGGTATTGTCGTGGCTGGATGTGGCCACAACCTCATGTGCTTGCCCCCTAAGGGGTTAGGGAGGGGTGAGTATAACTGGAAGCTCTAGACCTCCTACACATGGTACATCTGTAGAGAGTTTGGGGGACATGTATGAAAACTGTCTTAGTTTAAGACTCTCTTTGTTGCCCATAACAACCAATTATGCCGTGTGAACATAGCCTTACACCACATTTATTATTTATTTTAGACAGTTTCTAAACACTTCTGTGCCTTATCGGACAAAAAGTGTGTGGTTTCGTAAAAGGGGCATAACTTCTCAAAGGGGCTTGGCTTATCGTAAAAATAATACGCCAATATTTTGGCGCAATTAGTCGTATAATGTAAGCCAAATATTAGATGGTCTAAACTTTCACTGGACAGTCTAAACACGCACCAACATGGCGCATTTTAGGACCATCGAGTTTAAGTTTATATTAAAGGGAATATGTTGCCAATTTTCTTTTTTTTTTTTACTTATTAAATCAAGCCCCTGATCCGTATTCTTTTCCTCTCAGTCGTTTTTATTTCCTGATTGTTGATTTCTCTCTTCGCCGTCTATATATGATTGTGGGGAAAGGGACATTCTTGCTTGCCCCTACTTTAACAGCAGTCAGAGAATACTTACAGCAGCTTCATGCCCATAGGATTCTTAAGACAGTTTCTGTCCTATAGACTTGTAGGGGAGAGTTTTCCACTGTAAAGGGAGGGAGAGGGGGAGCATTAAACATCTCCTCTTGTGACTGGTGATTCTGTTTTTATCTGTACACAATGGTGTCTCCTTTCAGTGGTGACCCTGCTGTTACTGATAATGAGCACACTGCTGAAAAGCCTCTAAAAAAGAACAGGAAGTGTTTAGACATTATTAAAGGGTTAGTTTGGGCCCAAAGTGAAAACTGCAGGACTTAGGAATTATAAAAAAAATACTGAAAGTGATCTGGAAAATAAAAAAAAAAACATAACCAAAAACTTCCTACAAAATATGTTTAACATAAAAATGTGAGTTAAACAATAAGTCATTTTTTGATGACATATTCCCTTTAAGTATTAGTAGTGAAAAATTTGTGCCATTGTGTTCAAAATCTGGCAGAAGAAAATATTTTCTCTGTAGAACATAAGAGACGTACGCCAGGGCCATTATAAGTCCATAGGTGCTTTATTGTATTGCTTCTTTTAATTTATTTTTTTATTAATAATGCAAAAACTGCGTCAAAATACAAAGTGTGAACAAGGCCATGGTGTGTCGATAAACAGAACGTAATTAGGCTGTAATTGATTTGTAATTTGGGTCAGAGTATAAATCTCTCCAGCCAGTTTACTAAATGAATCACCTAAGAAAATAAATCCAGTGACATCCCGCTGGTTCCATCAATGGGATGCAGCAGAGGAACCGTACTGGGCTCTGCAGGGTTTCTCAGGGAGGATTCCTGTAAAACAATAGGGTGATTGACATGTATTCCTCAAAGTTCCAACTGTCTAAGTCCTTGATATTAAAAGCAGTTGCTTAGAGGCTCTTATGCCGCTGAGCCATGGATAAGTTGGGAATTGGAGGACCCTTGTGATTGCCGGAGCCCCCCTAGAGGCCCCCTATGATGTCAGGTTGCCTTCTACAAGGAAAGCCAGGCTGCTCAGCACTGAGCCAGCACTGCCAGGTACAAGAGCTTGCAAGAAGCAACAAGAGGCTCCTGTTCCAGCCTGTGTGTCCGGATGAGGACTCAGCAGCAATGCCCAAGTGATCCAATGAACCCGCACAGTAGTTGTGGGAGCTCTGGGCTTTCCTCTGGCTCTGATTCTGACAGCAGTAGCTGCCTTGGTTGGGGTGGTGCTGGGATGAGAGGGCTGCTGTCTAGATACTGGAGCCTGGAAAGCCTGCAGTCTGCTTCTGGTAAGGAGAATTGCTTCTATATCTACACTGGGATTTGCTTGTGTTGGCTTTGGGGTCTTGAATGGGCAGCATGGGGATGCTTACGATAAGAACATAGTCAACCATTAAGAACAGTTCTATCAGGACGAGTGCTTCTTTTTTGTATGTAGAAACTATTATTAACAGGTGTCAGGAATATAACTAGTGTGAAGGTGAATGTATAGTGTGGTGTGGCATGGTATGGCGGTGTATAATAATACACAATGTAGGAGTCAAAACAGACAGGAAAAGATGTGCCCATCCTTAAAAAAGTTTACCACTTTTTTAGAGCTGAGGCTACTTTGCTGGTTGAATGTGAACCTATGTATCTTTCTGGACGAGTAATAAGGAACTTGACGTGTTACAAGCAGCACTTGCTGCAATCGAGTTCAGACTCAGCTACAATTTGCATTATATTAAGGGACTATAAGTATTTGTATTTCAAAAGCAAGTCTTTCTATTCATTTTTCTATGTAAATAACTTTTTGTCTGTATATTACATCTCTTGTGTGTAGAACAAGGAATGCAAAATGCATCTTTTTTCGTCATTGCTTAAGGGTGCTTTCACATGGTGCGTTTTTTGCAGAAATGAACCGCATTAACTGTTGTGCATTTCTGCAAAAAACACACCAAAAACGCACTGTGTGAAAGCACCCTAACTAAAAATGAGCTATCTTAATCATCAGTATGGCTCCTCTTACCCTGTTTCCCCGAAAATAAGGCATCCCCCTAAAATAAGACATAGTGCATTTTTAGTTATGAAATTCAGAGTTTGGCTGCTTATGCTGATGTTTGTGATGAAATCACTACAGTATATTAATACATGTTGATTTTTTGTTCAACAATAAATGTGAATTCTTGCTCTTAGAAAAATAAGACATCCGCTAAAAATAAGTCTTAGCGCATCTTTAGGAGCAAAAATTAATATAAGACACTGTCTTATTTTCGGGGAAACAGGGTAGCAGCAGGAGTCTTCTGGTTACTGATGGCACAGGATTCCTGTACAAATGTCACTAGCATATCATTTTATTCAAAGGGTTAGGCTTTTTTTTATACATCAGGTGATTATGATTAAACAATTATTTTTGTGCCCAAAATAACAAGTCCATATTGTACTGTATAATTATTTTTAGAGCTGCTCATTTTAGCAGCAAGTGCAATATGACTGTAACACCCAGGTCAGTAATTCCACATTCTGGTTGCCATGTGCATCTATCATCAGACTAATGAGCTCCAGACTTCACTATAGGGAGTGATTCTCTTAATGTTAAACAGCATTATAACAATATAATAGAACATTATATTAAGGAACTGTTATTAAAGCAATTACCCAATATATAATTACCTTTGGATTCCTAAGTTAGGTCTAAATTATAAACCTTTATGTTAACTGACATTACCTTGTGACACTCTCACATGTTTATCTGAAGTTTATATGGAATTGCTTATATAAAAATTGCACAATGTTATTATCCATAAGGCTCCCTTCAGAAGCATGAGGGTAGGGATACACGTTGCGGCCAATAGTCTCGCCTCTGATGCATACGCCAATGGCTGCAAGCTCATGCGGCATATGGTGGACGCCCCAGCCACACCATATATTCCTATACATTTGTGCAAAGCTATGGAAAATATCTAACCATAGTCCTTAAAATTTTTAAGCGGTTTGCAGCATTGAGTCTTTTCTGGGGTTCACATGGCAACAGTCGGATATATGTTATTTCCCACAGTTCTCCTGATGTATGAGGAAACAATTCTAATAATACAACATAAAATACAAAGGAGTTGTTTGGTCAGTGCTCTAAAATAAAAAAATATTATAAATCGAGTAAATAATAGTATAGTATGTATAAAGCTACATTTTAAAAAGTGCTTTGAGAAGCAACACATGGGGACATTTGCTGAAAATTGTGGAGAGTAGCAGAGAAGACAAGCTAGCTAGAAATTGTGAAGCTTGCGGCACAAATAAAATGCCTGGTATGCGCTTGAGAAAAATGTAATTAAGAGATTAAAACTGACATGGCGGGAGCTTGTAAGACAAGCAACTCTTTTGTCCCCTGAGTTGCTAGGAATAGAAATCTGTACAGTACAGCGAGGACATTTTAGATTTTGTCGCATTTGAGTTGTAAGTAGGAACATTTGGAAACTGTTCTAAAATGAACAAGTTTTATATAGTATGGATATAGGAGGGTTGTCCTAGCTTAGAGAAAGAATAGCAGAGACCTTAAAGGGGTTGTTTTACTACAAGGATTGCTTTTTATGTTAAAGATCTTGAAAAAACACGTCACTTTGCAATATATGTCCATTAACAGTGTCCTACCTATTCCTAGATATCCCCTCTTGTATGGGCTGCATCAGCTCCTCAGGTCACTATAGCTACAGACCTGTTTGATCTCTCCTGATAGGCTACCAGAACTGGTTGCTATAGCTACAGACCTGGCTTCTACTGCTGCCTAGTAGAAGACAGTAAACACTGCCCTGAACTCAAAGTGAAACCAAAAAAACAAGACAAATCAATGTAGTGAGACAACCCCTTTAATGGGGTATTTCCATTTCATTGATTAGTTTTAAACATGTCGACAAAGTTAAATAAAGACTATTACCAAATACATTGCTGTTCTGATTCATCTTTTTTCCGAGCTAGAGCATTTCTTGTCTCCTGCTTGTATACATAAGAGTCCCTAGGTTACCGACCACCTCTCTGTGCTCTAACATTTTCTAGCAGTATGGTGAGGTCACTCCCTGCTGTTACTAGTCAGCGGCACAGAGGCTTCATTGGGCCACATGTATGAACCTGTTTAGGTCTAAAACTCACTTTTTTGCCCATAGGTTACTTTGGGCAAAAGAGTGAGTTTTAGTCCTAGACAGTTTCATACATGTTACTTACTGACAAACTTATACATATGGCAATGATAAGTCAATATAAGCAATTCATACCTTATTACCACTCCAAAGTCATTCTCCACCAAAAATAAGTTCCATATAGTGTTCCAATTTGAATCGAATGATCCATAGAAATAAATAAGATAAAGCTAACAGGCTCAAAAATATTTCAACTCACTGTTGCTGAGCTGGAGGATATGCTGTGTTGTTCAAAGCCAAACGTCCCGTCCAGAGGTGCACAGGATTACATAGGCACAGGCTGGCTGACCGTAGTGACGTCACTACAGCTACAAGAGCCTAGTAGGTACAAAATGCCAACGTGTTTTGGAAAACATTGCGGATTCCTTCATCAGGAACATGGCCAGGACACTTGGTCTGAACAACACGGCATATCCTCCGGCTCAGCAACAGTGAGTTGAAATATTTTTGAGCCTCTTAGTTTTATCTTATTTATTTCCATAGATCATTCGATTGATATTGGAACACTATATGGAACTTATTTTTGGTGGAGAATGACTTGGGAGCGGTAATAAGGTATGAATTGCTTATACTGACTATTATTGCTGTATGCATACTTCTCAGGGCTTGAAGCAGAGTGCTACCTTTGAAAGATATTCTTTTTCATTTTATGAGTGTATATATTGAATGAGGCAGTGCGGACGGCAATTATTTACAAATAATAAATGTGTCTAAAATTAAATGCAACAAAATGTGCCAAATTTTTGTGCATATTTCAAGAAATTCTAGGCAAAAGCACTATATTAAATTTACCCTAATGTGTCTACAGCAGGGAAGCAAAGGAATTTTTTTAGCATGAGGCCCCGCTGCGGGATTCCACTACATAAAGGGGTCATGATAATATTTTAATATATAGATCACTTACTTGAGAAAACACTTATCACCTAAATGAATGGGCTTGATGTGCTCTCAGTAATGTTTATTACATATCCTTCCATTGGATCACATGTATGAAAATGTCTAGATCTAAAACTCACTTTGTTGTCCATTAGCAAACCAATCAGAGCTCCCCTCTCATTTCCTATAGTGCTCTGGAAAAATGAAAGGGGCGCTCTGATTGGTTGCTATGGGCAACAAAGTGAGTTTTAGACCTAGTCAGTTTTCATACATGTGGCCCTTAGTTGTTACACATCCATTCTTCTTTGCGCATTGTGAGATGTTCCTACATTTTTTTAATGCGGTTTTGTCTTTAGTAGTTAAAATCGGCTGAGGATTTTACATTTAGGCCCCATTTGGAATGTGTTTTGTAAACAGCCTTAATAAGACATTAAAAGGGTTTTGCCATTACAGACATCGATAGGATATGCCATCAATGTCTGATAGGTCCAGGTCCCACCTCTGGGACCCACACCTATCTTCAGAATGGGCACCCAATCTCCCTCTCTGAATAGAAAAGCGGCTGTACTTGCGCAGTTATACTCGATTCATGTTAATGGGAGTCCTGTCTTCAGAATGGGCACCCAATTTCCCTCTCTGAATAGAAAAGCGGCTGTACTTGCGCAGTTATACTCTATTCCTGTTAATGGGAGTTCTGTCTTCAGAATGGGCACCCAATCTCCCTCTCTGAATAGAAAAGCGGCTGTACTTGCGCAGTTACTCTCCATTCATGTTAATGGGAGTCCTGCATACAGTTGAATGCAGCCTCTTGGCTGTAGTCGAAACTCCCATTGACTCTCCAGAATGAGGCGTTTCAGGGCCCATTCTGGAGATGTGTTGTGGATTCCAGGAGTGGGACCTGCACCTATGTGACATTAATGGCATATCCTTCCGATGTGCCATTAATGTCTGTGACCCCCTTTAAAGTTCATAGGACTTTTGCTATATATTGTTCTACCTCCGTTATACAGGAGACTGTAGATCATGGCATGGTCATCGGATTCTGTATGTATGAACATTGATTATAGGGGAAGATAACTTCATATATATGATACGCAATGGAGTATTGTACTGAGGCAGACAGAAACTTATGCTGTGCCATACAGTGCTCTGTACCGTATGCATGAAGCCATAAAGTGCTGACTTGGGATTCTTTTTGCGATATTTAATTTGATCTTTATATAGGACATTATTCTGTATGTGGCAAAGTTGTCATTTGCATATATCTGAATGTTCTTCACATTCTGCGTGGTAACTGTAATCATTCTCACTTTTCTGACAATGTGTCTGTTTTTAATTATCCTAACAAGCTTTGGTTTGGTAATACAGATCTTTTTAGGACATTTTCTCAGAAATGAAACTGTTAGATACCGTAGTAGGCCTTACAAGTGGCATAGACAGAGTTATTTTAATGCCGTCAGTTTAGAAACCACCAACCAGGCTGTTTCGGTTGAAGAAGTCTCCTTGAAATGTATGCATGCTGAAGAATAGCAATGCCAACAGAAAGTAAGATATGGAGATCTTGTCATCTTGAATTACAAGCACATCAAGGATTGATGTGTGGGCACAGCCTTGAACCTGGAGAGGAATGAAAGGAGAAGTGCATGGATGAGTGAGGTCATTACACTGGAGGGTGCAGAGAAAGGAGAAATGTTCTGATTAATGGTCACGCCAACAAAACATATTAGCAGAAAAGTGAGAGTTCATCTTATTTGGAAAAATGTTGCTCATATGCGGATATTGGAGGTTATTCCTAAAGTCCACAGTATAAATATGGAGCAAAAGGAATTATTAAAGTGAATATCCATATGGTTCTGTCTTTCTGATCCTGAGCTCCAAATCTCTTGCATAGACATAGATTTATAACATAACTGGAGCCACCACTAGGAGGAGCTTTGGAGCTTACTGCATACGGTACCTCAAAATTACACCAGAACGCATTAAGGTTACGCCGACGGTACAGGCCACCGAAATGTTATCTTGTAACTCTTTGGGGAAAATTTGCAAAAACGTGCACTACTCTCACCAATTTTATATTTACAATGTTGGTAGAATTTAGCTGGAGGGAACATCCTCTAGCAGCACAAGAGATTTACTATAGTATATGCTCATAGTAGCCAGACGTGCTGAATTTACTTATAGGCGTCTTTTAAGAAATGTATTTCAACTTATTCCAGCTGGCCCCTGCTTAAGGCGTACAGGTGTACCTGTACTGTACTCACACAGTTTGCATGGCGCCTGTGTAGAGCTGGTATCTACCACTGCATGGTCCCTAGGTGGTGGTAACATTGGTTTTTATTCAGTAACAGTATGTTGATATTGTTCAATCACTATTTACTGGTACTGGTGATCATGGTGTGGCAATATTACTTGGGCCTGGAATAGTGATATAATGTGTTGGGCTCAGTTACCATATGGAAGTCATATTTAATCACTATGGACCACATGTTTGAAAACTGTCTAGGTCTAAAACTTTCTTTGTTGCCCATAGCAACCCATCAGAGCGCCCCTCTCATTTGTCCAGAGAACTTTATGAAATGAGAGGGGCGCTCTGATTGGTTGCTATGGGCAACAAAGAGTTTTCGACCTAGACAGTTTTCAAACATGTGGCCCTATATGGCTATATTGCAGTATTACCTGACATACTGTATATATACAATCATTTTGTGTATATTTGTGTGTGTGAAGGAGTTGGAGGATGTGGATGGCTTATGCTTTGGGACTGGTTCCACCTATATTTTAGGACCCTGGCAATACTCCTATCGCTATAGATCTCCACTATAGCTCTCTGCATACATCATTCCGTATTGACTGCATTGTTTGTACAGTATTTCGGCATTTGAGGCCCCACTTTTAATTTAGCACAGTACCACATTTTGTCTATTATCAGCCCTGCCCACAGACCTCATTACAGTCAAAAGGGCTTGGCTTAGATGCTGCACCACTGTTCACATCTACATTGCTGTTTCTTGTATTCATCTCCATCATATTGGCAGAACAACAAAAATGATGACACACATATGAACACAGCCTAAGAGAGCTCTTGTAGGCTTTGTGGAAGATCTCATCCCCTCCAGAACCAGAATATATATCAGTTTTACAATTTGCCAAAAAAGTTTAAATCTGGGTCCTTAATTTTAAAATGAGGTATTTTAGAGTCTTTTCTTCATATTACCACCCTTGCCCTATTTACACTAGCTGCTGTCTACAGACAGATTTCTTCAGAACTTTTCTGCTGGCTAGTGGATGACATTTGTTTTAATTAAATCTAGCAGAATATTTGCTGCTATGTGTTTCATATTACTGAAATTAGAATGACTGAAGAGATCATGGAAATGACTCACAGGAGTGGGTGCTCTGCTGGGAAGACAGGTCTCGGGGTTGTTCTGTTTAATAAAATACATGGCTATATCTGGAAAAATGCACGTTGTCATGGAAATGATTTGGCACCTCATTTTACTGTATCTGATCATGCATCAGCAGATCAATCCCCATGTTAAAGATACATGCACGTTTGATTTTTGTTATGATGATTTACATTATTACAGGATGTAGGAAGTATATGTGACTTTATATTTGTGTTAATATCATTTATTTCTCTTTCATTTGATACTCAAGCCAATCAGCATCAGCTCTTATGCCAGACTCAAGGGTCACATGTATGAAACTGTTTAGGTCTAAAACTCACTCTTTTGCCTATAGTAACCTACGGGCAAAAAAGTGAGTTTTAGACCTAAACAAGTTCATACATGTGGCCCTAAAAGAGAGATTTAACAAAATTAGTACAAACTGTGGAATTTGTCGTAGCTACCAGTTAGGAACTTGCTCACGGTTTTTAAGGCATAGATCTGGTAAAACCCTAGTAACCCTTAATGATCTATACTCACCCTAAAGTGGCATAACTACGAGGTGACGACCCAAAAAGGGCAACCACCTTCTGAACCAGACCTAGTTAAATGACTCTAAACAACTCTTCTAAGGGTTTTTTATGGTCACCAAAGGCACAGTTCACACGGCTTATTGCCGACGTAATTGCGGGGACGGATTTCGCCCTGCAATTACGCCGGCTGCCGTGCAGCGTAGCGGGGGGCCGGAATTTCGCCGGCCCCATAGACACTCATTATTCACGGCACGTACACGCCGTAAATAATGTGCATGTCACTTTCTCTCCCCTCGGCGTATTCGCCGAGCGGGGAGAAGAGACGGAATCCACAGTTCTCTATGAGAACTGTGGATTACCGTAATGACTGGGACGGATTCCAGCCGTACTGCAGCGCAAATACGGCGCGCAATACGGCTGGAATCTGTCACAGAATAAGCCGTGTGAACGAGGCCTAATAGGATCAAGTTTCAGAGGGGTTCGCCCTTTTTTGAGGCAGTCACCCCATGGTTAGGCCCCTTTAGAGTGCGTGTAGATTGTTAGGTCTTACTATGGATATAACAACCCCTTTCTACTCTCACTCTCTGTTTGTACTTAGATTTTCTCTTTTGGACAACTTTTGTTTATATTTATAGCAAATTCATCAATTGGATTTGTGGTTTTAAATATACCAATAAAAGTTGTTTTTTATTCTCATGACACAACTTTCTTTCATTTTGCAATTTACAGTTGAGGAGCATTTGGGTTTCTGCATAACTATTAGAGACCTTTATTATATTGTCCTTTTAGCACTCAAAGAAAGCCACCAGAAAAGGTCAAGTGATATAGCAAAATGCACATCTCCATTGTATCCCATTTTCCCTCTTCTAAAACCTCTTTTCCTAAGTTTTGAGGCACATTCCCTTAAAGGGAACCTGTCACATAGGTTGTGCCCCCCTTGCTGAGGGCAGCACAAGCTAGTGTCAGACCTGCTGTTCCCAGCGCTGTGTCACTTATTCTGCAAGATGCTGCCGTTTTAGAGCATTTACCCCTTAAATCTTATTCATGAGCAGGTGTTAGCTCCGCCCACCAAAGGCTAGCCCGCCCACTGACAGTTATTCCCATGTTTCTATCTATTCAAAGTAATTGGTTTGTCAGTTGAGGTGGGCGGGGCTAGCCTCAGATGGGCGGAGTTTGAAAAAAACTGACACTCTGAAGGACTCTTCGAATGACTCTTCTGGCTGAAAACTGCAGATTTGAGCATTAAATACACGAAAACTACAGCATCTTATAGAATAAGGGACACAGCGCGGGAAATACAGCAGGTCTGACACTATCTTGTTCTGTCCTCGCAAGGGGGGCATAAACTATGTGACAGGTTCCCTTTAAAAGGGGTTTTACCACGAAGTAAAAACCCTGCACTAGCCTCTCGCAGGAAGCCAAACCGATGCATCTGAATGAGAAGGGTAATGCCTGTGGCTGTCCTCACTCACTTCTATGGGAGCTTTCTTAATGTAGCCAAGCGCACACACTTCGCTATCTTCAAGCTGCTATAGAAGTAAATGATGAGGACGACTGTAAGCGTCACCCTCCTAATTCACAGACATGGTCGGCTCACAGCTAGCTGCAAGCAGCCAGGGCATGGGTTTAAATGTAAAGGTAAAGCCCCCTTAATATGCCTCTAGTTCCACAAGAAAGACTATTGAGATTTTTTTTGGGCAATCTACTTCCGAGAGATTCTAGAAGCGAATATCTCTCCCTAATACAGTGCTGTCTGTAGGACCCACTCACAAAACTTTGTCATGTGCCTGAAACTTGAGGTTGATTGGTAACAATAATTACAGCAATTATAGTGGTTCAGTTGACCAGGACTGAGACAAGGTATTCTGGTGCCCTAGGCGAATAAGGCACATAGTGCCTCCCTCCCAATGGAAAATTCATCCCACTCCATACTTCTTTGCGCCCCTTTCTATCTGGGATGAAATGGTGCCCTAGGCAGTCACCTACCTTCGCCCAGCCCTGTAGTTGACTATAAATTTTACAATTCGTAGCATGGAAGTGGCAGCGAAAATAACCCAGATAGAAAGTGCTGATAACATAGCACTGACCCTAGTAGCCAGTAATAAGATCCTGATCCTGGCAGCAAGTTTCACTACTGCAGTGACCTCCTTGGTCTCATCGATGTGTAGATCAATAACCCCGCTGTATGTGTCACAAAACTGTTGTGTTGGGTTTATCTCAAAAAGAATTTGTGTACTCCTGTCGAAATATGAAGACGTCTTAGAATGTGTGTACTCCTGTGGAATCATGAAGACGTCTTTTCCAGGGAATCTAATCAGAAACCAGAGGAAATGTTTTTTAGCTGATGTCATAAGTACCAGGCAGCAAGAAGTGTTGAAACACACTTAAAGAGAAGACGGTTTACTGTGGCAGATTCCAAATGATGCCATTTGTTTTTACTTTAAAGTCAGCCATACAAATAAAATGGCTATCTCACACCTTAAGGGGCCGTTCACACGGCACAGGACAAATACCAGTCGGTTTTCGGTCGGCCCTCCCCATTCGCATAGGCATGTTCATATTCATTCCGAAAACCGACAGAAGAATTAACATGGGGACTGCTGCACAGATTTTCCATTAAGGTCCGTGTAAATGTTTTTCAGCTGGTTTGCAGGCGGTTTTCAAAACCGAGAACCAGCTGAAAAACTGGCTGAAATACCGTGCCGTGGGGACATGGCCTTAGTGTCTCATAAACATGCACATTTGGATTGGCAAACCCTGCAGATTAATTTTCATAGGAAGAGGTGCATAAACCACCTTCTGTAATCCAACATGCCAAATGTTCTTTTCTCTGCAATGGTTAAGTCTATGTTCACACGGCTTATTAATTACGCCCCGCAATTACGGCGTGTGGACAGGGGCGGGAGCGGGGGGCCGGCACCTCGCCGGCCCCATAGACTTGCATTACCAGCGGCGTGTATACGCCGCTAGTAATTCACATGTCACTTATCTCCCCCGCAGCGTATTCGCCGAGCAGGGAGAGGAGACGTAATCCATAGTTCTCTATGAGAACTGTAGATTACCGTAATGACTGGGACGTATTCCAGCCGTTATTTGCGCACTACGGCGCGTAATTACGGACTGAAATACGTCCCATTTTAAGCCGTGTGAACATAGCCTAACAGTCAGGCTGCCTTTATACACCTTAGACCACCATCTGATCCCACCACAACAGACAAGCTTTCCTAATCACCAAAGTAAGTAATAGGCAGGTGCATATATTGTGATACTGTAAGAAATGGGAGCAGAAATCCCTTTCATTTAATGTAAAATAAACTTTGCTGATTTTGAGGATCTTCAGATCTGCAGCAGGCACTATCAGCGATCTTTCCTTTTTTTTTTCTTTCATATTTTGTGCTCCCCATTAGAACTGATTTTGCATTTTAATCCACGTGTTTAAAGTCATGGGGATTTACAGCACTGACAGTCCTCTATGCTCCCCAATTTTTCCATAAACATGTATGTGTGGATTAGTAAAAGTGCATGATTGCTTAAGTAGAAACGAAATAAGCAAGCACTAAACATCTGTGGCACTAATTAACCTCCAGGGGACAAAGGATCAGACAGGCTTAAATTCAACATCCTTGATCCTTCCCACAATGAGAGAGGACTGTCCTATGTGCTTTTATGTTTGGTTCAGATACTCTCATATAAAGGGGTTAGTTTAC
>JAODAL010016911.1:0-20000 GCA_025379985.1 Phyllomedusa bahiana
AACAGTGTTCATATTGCTGAAAACAGGGGTTAAACATTGCAATGCTTAAAATTTTTACCGAAGTTTTTGTGCGTATAAAAAGTGCACATGTGATTGCTATCCAAACCCAAAAACAGCTTGCTATAAAAAGAGCATATATGTACTTTAAATTTCTACATCCAGAATCATATCAAGGACTTAACCCCATAAAGAATAAGTCTTTTTTTTTAGGATAATTTGTTTTTTGGGGGTATTTTTGATACAGATTAACTTTTTCAGAGGGAATGGGAGAAAGCAAAATTTCAAACATTGTTTTTTTTCTTTTTAAAGGCCCACCGTATTTTTTCCCTTAGTACTTTAACAATCTTTTAGGTCAAAATTTGCCAGTAATTTTATACAGTACCGAAGCAAATGAGGATTTTTAGCCAATTCATACTTTTTGGGTTTCATGTGCCCTGCCTCTGATTATCTGAAAAACCAAGGTGACATGTTAAAAATTTGGTGCCTTGACGCAATTTTTCCTGTGAAAATGTACCGAATATATGAAAGTGGGAACAGGGCGGTCATAAATGGCACAAGGGTTCAGGCGCTTACATTGTGTTTGGCGCATAGTGGAACATTGTCTTTGACATACAGTAATAGCCAAAGCCACAGGTTTTTTGCTGAAAATGCAACATACAAGATCACTACCATAGTTTTATTCACTAACATGCTATTTACAGCTTTTTTTTTTTTCTAGCCTGCTTAAAATTGTTTTAAATCACTGATAATACTACACAATTCCGTAATACACAATTGAATCTATGGTAACGCGAAAAATTTATATTATTTCATTTTTCATTAATTAGATTTATAAATCTTTAAAAAAATTTTATAGCAGATAGTTTTGGATCTTTTTAAAAAAATTTTTTATTTAAAACTTATTAGAAATTATTTAATTTTATATAGTTTTATAAATTTTCATAAAATTTCTTTTTTTTATTTTACTAGTTTTAAATTTAAAAAATGAGGGGTATTTTTTGCCCTTTAAGGCAAATTCCGTTCCCTTTTTCAACAATTTAGGCCCTGGGGAGAACCCCCATTTTTAAATAGGTCTGCCTATTCAAGGAGTAAAGGGGCCTATTTTTGCCGTGCCATATTCTTTAAGGGTATTTTTTCTACACTAATCCCCAAAGGGCGAAAAATGTATGAAGGGGTCAGTTATTTTGCCCTGGCATTAAAGTTTTCAAAACCGATTAGTCCGCCTTAAATTCCCGATAAAATGGAAACTTTAAAAAGAACATGTTTGGCCCCATTTTTGCGCCTGGTTCCACACTTTGAAATATGCCAAAAAAGGGGGGCCATTAATGGGAGGCATGTCAAACCAAAATTGGGTTCTATTAAACACTTTTAAATAAGGGTGGCTCAGCAAAACTATCGCAATAACGGGCCGAACAAAACAAAAAACAATATAAATTTGGTGGTCTGCCGGGAGAAAGTCGTAATTAAAACAATTTGCCTTTTGGGGAAAAAAAAACCTTTTTTCCCAAAATTTTAAAACGCAAAAAAAAAAAAAACCAATTTTTAAAGATTTTTAAACAAATTTATAAAAAATTTAAAAATTACCATATATACCCCAGTATAAGGCCGATTTTTTTCACACAAAAATGTGCTAAAAAAAATTCCTTTCTCAGTTTAACTCGAGTCATTTTGTAGGGGGCCCCCGGGCCGCGCGGGCGATGGCCCAGTCCCCGGGCATTTTACACTTCCCGCTAAAAAACGCCCCCCTCGGGGAAGCGCATATAGCTAAAATCCCCGATTTTTTTTTTAGGCGATTTTTTTTGCCCTTTATGCGATTATTTCCCGGAGCGCATACAGGGGAAAAAACCACGGGCGGAGCAGAGAGCTAGCACTCCATCCTCCGTTTTTGCACTCCAACGGGCCGGGCAGACTTGCGGCCTTGCCCCAAGATTTCCCCCGGCACGGGCAGCGTGTTTTCCCCATCTTACTGCGTGGGGCGGCATCTCCCTCCCTTTTTACCGAAGAAAAAAAGCAGAGCACCCGGGGGGCCCGGAGCAGCAGGGAGTGAGGTAAGTATTTTGAAACTTTTAAATTTTTTAAAAACTCCTAGGGGCATATACCTCCTATACCGCCTATTAACCCCTTTTTGGTACCAATACCTGCCCAGGGGGGGCCATAAACCTATTATTAACTGCCTTTTGGGGGCCAAATCCCTTCCTATGGGGCCATTTTTCCTCCTATTACCTGCCTATGGGGCCATAACCCCTATTACCTGCCTATGGGGCCATTTTACCTCCTATTTTTGCCTATGGGGAAATATACCTTTCTAAAAAACCTCCCTATTGGAAAAAATATACTTCCTATTGGTCCATATACCTCCTAAAAACCTTTTCATATGGGGGACAATTTCCCTTTGCTTTTTAAACCGCCAAAAAACCTGCCAATGGTGACAAAAACCCTGCCTAAAATCTCCCAAATTGGGGACATTACCTGCCTATACATCCCCTAGGGGGGGCTTTTAAACCTCCCAATAACCTACCGGGGGAAAAATTTTAAACTGTCACTAGCTTCCTATGGAGGACATATACCTGCCTCTACATACCTAGGGTGGACATTAAACTGCTTATACCCCTTCTATGTAATTTTTTTTTGATATCCATTTTTTTTTTTGGGTTTTCCAGTAAATGGGTGCATTTTCCGCCCTAGGCCCTTTTACTTTGAGTCAATAAAATTTTCCCAGTTTTTTGTGGCAAAAAAAGGGCCCCCGGGTTAAAATTCAGGTTGTCTTATACTCGAGAAAAACGGGAATCCCAAATTCCTTTAAAAAAATTAAAAAAAATAAAAAATTAAAATAAAAATTCCAAAAATTTTTACATTATCTTCTATAAAATGTAATTTTTAAAATTATATAATCTAAAATGAATTTAAAAAATTTAAAAAATATTAATTACTTAAAAACCCAAAAAACATCTTAAAACAAATCCCCATCCCCAATCGCGTATTTTTTGGAGATAGTGTAGAATTTTCATGAACTTGCATGGGTTTCACCACAAGTCTCCCGCAAGACCCTGTGGTTTTGCTGCTAATTTCTGTATGTCCCGTAAAACATGTTTGGGTCATTACTAAAGCACCAAGTTCCCCGGGGCGACCCAAAAACAGGGTGTGAGGCACCTTGAACTTTAGGCGGGGTTTTTTGAAATTTCACATTCACCAATTATATATTCCCGGCTATTTTAAAACTGGAAAAAAAGGGCGCATAAAAAAGCATTGATGCCAAGTTTTTATACATGTGATAAAGGTTTTTTAGTTTAGGCCCGTTTTAATTTGGGAGCAATGAAAAAACATGTAAGGTTTTTTTGGGTTTTATTTTTTCCATTGTTAAGCATTTTTGGGATGGAAACATTGGATTTTTTTTAATTGGGATTTTTTTTTTAAAAATTTTTGTATATAATTTTAAAATGTCCCCTTTCTAAAATTTTAGTTCCACTAAAACTTTTAAAAATGCCCTTTTTTTGATTGCTCAAAATAAATACAATAATACACCACATTAAATGATGCATTAAAATTTTTCCTTCAGTGTAAAACTTTCCCGGGATCCTATTGGTCCCTACCTATGGGAAGTCCTAAAAAATATTCACAGAACGCAGATCTGGGGCCCTTTATTGGGCTATTAAAAAACCCATCGTTTCCTTTCAAAAACTCGGGACCCCCAAAAAGGGGGACAGAAAAAAATCCCTTCCTTTGAAACCAATTAGACTACAAATCAAAGGAGTTAAAAAAAGCTCAAATCTAAGGTTTCTCCCTCCTTTGGCCTTTTTAAACTTGGGGCCTTGGGTGTCATCAGACCCGCTTTTAAACCCTTTCTTTAAAACCCCCACCAAGGGTAAACATGCCAGCTTTTTTTTTCCTGCCGACAAAAGATGTTTTATGGTCCTTAACCCCCTTCACGACCCTCCGTAAACCCCTAAAGCCAGGTGGGGGTTTTTGGGGGTTTACGAAACAAACCCGGACGTATGGATCCCTCCCCCGAAAAAAACGCGGCGAACTCTAATCAGAGTTCCCCTCGGCGGTGGGACGGCCCGGTTTTTCACTTTTTTATTTTTTTAAAGGGCAAACCCGCCGCTTTGGGGCCCCCACCCCGAAAACGCTTTTCCGGGGGGGGGGCCGGGTTTAACCCCCCTTTAATTTTCGCGGACGATTTGGGTCCAATAATTAAGAGAGGGCGCAGGAAAGGGGAAACGCTCCCCCCCTCATCTCTTTCGGCCCGGGAGGGAGCGCACGGTCGGCCGATCCCCTGCTTTCTCCTGCCTTCCCTACAACCAAACCAAAAGAAGGCAGAGGAAAAAGCCTTCCGGGTTTTCTAAAGACTCAACCCACGCCCTGGAAAACCCTGCCCTTTTGGGGATGACCCCAGCATCTGACTACAAGGGTTTCCATAGGAACCAAGTCAAAACAACAAGCTAAACTGATTCCCATTGAAAGAGAGATCTAAAGATCTTCTCATTCAAATTTCCCCCAAAGGGGGAAAAAATTAAAAAAAAAACGTAAAAATGAAAAAAAAAATAAAAAAAGTGAAAAAACATCAAAACTAAAAAACAAAAAAATAAAGAAAAAAAACAAAAACGCCCAAAACCCCCCCTTTTCCCCTTTTCAAACGCCAATTCGCCCAAAAAATGATCAAAAAAAATAAAGTACCCTTTTGGTATCGCCCCCGGGGCGTAACGACCTGCCCTATAAATCTTCCCTGTTAATTAACCCGTATGGGGTTTAACCCCCCGTAAAAAAAAAAAACCCCAAAAAAAAAACAAAAAAAATTAAGATTATTGGTCTTTATCCCCGCACACATAAAATTGGGGGAAAAAAAAAGCGATCAAAAACTCCTATAAACGCCAAAGTTGTACCAATTAAAAAAAGCCCTTTTTATCCCCAAAAAAAAAATCCTCATACAGGGTCGTATAAAGGAAAAATAGAAAAAATAGACTCTCAGAAAAAAATAGCGATGCATAAAAAATTGTTTTTTTACACACAAAAACACTTTCTTTTTTTTTAAAGGTTCACTTAAAAAAAAAAATATAAATAGGGTTCGCCATAATCTTAGTGACCCAAAAGTAAAGCTAACTTATCACGGATACTGGAAAGGGGTTAGCCCTGTTTAAAAAAAAAAAAAAAAAAAACACTACTAGGATTGAGTTTTTTTCCCTTTACCCTGGGCCCCCAAAAAAAAGGGATTTTAAAAGAGCGATCAAAAAGCCTTTTCCCCCCCCCCAAAAAGGGTACTAATAAAAAACGGGGGAACCCCATCTTGCAAAAAACAAGTCCCCACAACCCGGGTCCAAGCACAGAAAAAAATTTAAAAATTATGGCTCCGGAAATATGGCGATTGGGAAAAACATATTTTCCTGTTGAATAAAAAATGTTTTTTTTTTTTTTATAAAAGCAGTAAAACAAAAAAAAATATACAAATTGGATATCGGGGTTTTTAAACTTATTGACCTGCGAGTAAAGCTACATGTCATATATAAAAACCCTACAGTGACCGCTATAAAAAAAAAAAAATAAAAAACACTACCAAATTGTGTATTTTTTGGGTTTAAAACACTCACAAAAACCTTAAAAAAAGTTTAAACAAAGCATCATATGCCAAACCCCATAATGGGTAAACCAAAAAAAAAAATTCAAATCATCCCGCAAAAAAAAATCCCATACAAGGGGTCTGCACACAGAAAATAAAAAAAATTTTGGGTGTTCAGAATAGGACAACAAAAAAAACGCAATTTTTTTTAGACTTTTTTCTAAATGTGGGAAAAAGAAAAAAAAACGAAAAAACTATAATTAAAAACCATTATCATTGTAATTGTACCCCACCCCCCCCTAAATAAAGTTATTTCCCTCCCTTTAACACTTTCACGGCGAATGCTGTAAAAATGGGAAAATCCAAAAAAAAAATGACCGAACTTTCGTTTTTTTCCCCCCTTTCATTTCCCAAACTAAAAAAAAAAAAAATTTTGGAAACCCCCCGTTGGGAAACCAAAAAACACAGTAAACCCCTAAATGAGGGTCCCTGGGTGGGTTTGAAAACCAAAAGTGGGCCCACTTCTGGGGAAGGTTTCGCCTGTTTTTTGCTTTCTTTGGGGGGTTTTGCAAATGCCCAAAAAGGCCCCCCCAAAATCTTGCTTTTCCCAAAAACCAAATAGCGCTCCCTCCCCCTTTTTACGGGCCCTTGGGAAAGCGGGCCCCAAAAAGCTTTACTCCCACAAAGGGAAGGGTTTAAATTTCCGAACTTGGGAAGAAAATTGCTTAAAAAAAAGTTTTAGGGTTTTTTTTTTCCCGGGTTCCCCTTTTTATAAAGAAACATTTTAAGCTAAAATTTCAGATTATTGAAATAAAATTTTTTTTTTTAATTTTTACAAACCTTAATTGGGTAAAAAAAAAATTTGTGAATCACCGTGGGGGCTATATACTCAAAAGCAACCCCCCGGATTTTATTTATTTAAGGGGGGGTAGTTTTTCCCAAAATGGCGGTCTATTTAGGGGTGTTTTAATTTAAATTTTAGAACCTTAGGGTTCCCCCCAAACCGAAATGGGGCCTAAATAAAAACCCTATTTGGGAAAAAGAACCCCCCCAAAATTTTAATGGGTGCTCCCCTAATTTTTGGGCTTAGGTTGAGCCCAAAAAATGACTGGGGCCCCAAAAGGGATAAACCCTAAAAAAAGGGAGGGCCTGGGGGAAATTTATATTTAAATTGGGAAATTTAAACCCCAGTCACATTTACCGAATTCCAGTGAATAATTGGGTAAATATTTAAAATCTGCAAAAAAAGGGGAAATTTTAATTTCACCTCCACTTTGCTTTAAAATTTTTGTGAAATTTTCTAAAGGGTTATAAACTTCCAAAATAGTTTTGTTTAAAAAGAAGGAAAGGGTCTAGTTTTCTCAGGGTTTTCACTTATGGGGGAATTTTAACAAAAGCAGGCCCCCCAAAACCAAAGTCAGAACTGGATGGTCCCCAAAAAAATGTATTTAAGCAAATTTTTTTGAAATTGGAAAAAAATTTCTACTAAATTTTCTAAGCCCCCCTAAAATTCCCCTAAAAAAAAAAAAAACATTTAAAAAAAGATGCCAAAACCCATAGTGGACCCTAAAGGTAATGCTAGTTTTTAAAACCCATTTTGGGGGGGAAAAAATTATCTTCTTCACGCAGAAAAATTTTTTAACTTTCAAAATCCAAATTTTTTCAAAATTTTTTATGAAAATTTTTTATATTTTTTTACAAAACCCAAAAAAGGAAATTTAAAAGGATTTAAAAAATTTTTTACTAACCCTTTAAAGCACAATGTTTCCCCAGAAAACAAAACCTGAAACACAGGCTAGGTAAAAAATTTCAAAAAGTTATTCTCACATAAAGTTACAAATGCCCAATTTTTCAAAAAAAAGGGCTTTGGGGCAGGAAGGTCCAAAAACGGCCCGGGGTCCCTTTTAAAGGGGGTTTAAAGGGGACCTTGTACAAAAGAGGGTCAATTTTCCCCTGGGTAACCAAAAAAAAAGTACATTGGAAAAGAAAAATGGGCCCTTTTTAAAGCCAGATTCCGAAATAAGATCAATTTATGGAAAAAAATAATTTCAACAACATGTGTTTCAAAGAGATCCAAAATTTTTGAATTTTTTCAAAAAAGTAAAAAGAAAGGGAAAAGGGGGACAAGCGTGAACTGCAAACCCGCAAAATTTAATTCCCCTCTTCCTTTGTTTGCTCTAAACTTTCCACAAAAAAGGGAAAACCCAAGTATATGCCTGAAAACAGCAAATTTTTAAAGGAGTTTGTTTAAAAAAATACAAAATTCCCTTTTCCCCCCTAACAAGACAAAACCCCAAAAAATAAATCTTAGTCATAAAACCATAAGAATTCAAAAAAGAAAAAAAAAAATAAACTAAAAAAATTTTGCTTTTTAAAGAAATGGGAATTAAAAAAAAATGTAAAGGGAAAAAAACAAAAATGCCAAAAAAAAATAATTTAACTACAAATCACTAACCAGCCAAATTTGGTTAGACCACAAGGAAGAAGAGAACATTGGAAAAAATATACTCAGGGGATACTGGAAAGGAAATTCCCCCCAAAAAAAAAACCCATATCCCGGTGCTTTCCTAACCTTCCCAACCCAAAATCCAAACCCCCCAAGGAAATAGATCAAAATCAAATGGGGAAAAAAAAAGGCAAAAAATATACCCTAAAAAATAAAACTTCCCCAAAAAATAGGTAGTCAGCCCCCAAAAGAGTGGTTTTTCGGGACTATAGATTCTGTGTGCCCGGATACTATCTGTCACCCCAAAACCCCCCCCAAATCTAAATCCAACATTCTTCCCTTTTCCTCTCCCGGAACCTCCTGTTTTCAGCGTATGTTCCCAACATTTAAAAATTTGGGAAAAAGAGGGGGTTTTTTCCATTTGGGGCCAATGCCCCAACCCCACTTGCCTCAAACCTCCCTGTCTGGTACAAAACCTTCCCAACCCTTTTTCCCCCCGTCCCACCACCTCTGTTTCTACTTTTTGGCCCCCCAATGCTCCAAAATAGTAGGGCCCTTTTTTTTCCCCCTTTTTTTCCCGAAGTCAGTGGGGGGGGGAAGAAAAAAAAAAGGGGGTTAAGAAGGGGGGGTACTTTCCATGGGTTTTTTCATCATGGTGCCCTGGTCTGGGCCGTGGGAAAAGTTCCTGTATTTGTATTTTGGCTTCTGGGCCCCTGTACCATGTGTACTCACCTGTCCTTTCTTCTGCTTTCCCGTCCTCGCTGCTGCCCGCATCCCTCATGGACACGTGCCCTCACAAGGGCGTGCACACGCCAGCTCGTTGGGATTTAAAGGGACAGTACATAATTACCTGGCCAAAAACCTTTCACCACCTGGGACTTAAGGAACTTCCTGTCTGTGCTCTGGGTCAGTTTTTTGTTATCTCCACAGTGATACTGACCTTTGGTTGCTATCTGTTACCTGCATTTACTGACGTCCTGGTTCCTGCATTTACCTGTATTGCTGTTACCTGTCACTACGCCAGTCTACTACCTGTCAGGGATTCTGCTACCTTTCATTGGTTGCTACCTGCCTGTGACCCATCTCCTCTGCCTGTTCCCGATATGCTATGTCTGGCACTTTGACTGTCACCGCAAGTAGCCACATCAAGGTTAGCAAACTGGGGGTTTCCCACAACTAAGTCCGTCCAGCATTGTGGCCCCTTAGACTCTGCTCCCTGGTGTGGTTGAATCTCCATCTCTTGCGGTGACCCAGAGGATCCACATACCCAGCTTTCTCTGTTACACTATCCTATATGTCATACTAATGTCTGAGCAAAGCCAGTAGGAGCTGGGGACACACTGCATGGCATTCCTGTCTTTTTCTTCTGGAAATTAGTGGGGGATTACCTGGTGGTTTATGGGTCACTTAGAACCTCAGCAATTAAAATTACTGATCTGTATTGACATTCTATAAAGTGAAATTCTGTTTGAAAATTACAGTGTACTTTTAGTATTAGTTTTGTTTTTAATCTTTAAATATTTGTAAGGGGCAGTCACATATATTGTGGGGCCAGCATTATTGTACATTATTCCCATGATATACACACCTCTTAGAAATGAATTCAGCGGCCATCAACAACTTTATTTTTGCTATGTCTGACTTGATTTCCCGTGTGCATTCTTTAAGTGCAGGCTGAGTTTTCATAAGCATCCTTCATGCCAAATTTCTTGGAACTACAACTATTGATTTTCATCACTGTTTGCCTGCAAGGATATTTTTGAATGTCCATCTTCAACAACTAACACTGCAAATTATTGCTATTCTCATTAGAATTTTTTAACTTACACTTCAAAAAATATCATGAATATGTATGCTTTCAAAAAGAGAAAGTTACAAATCTCTATTTTGAGCTGTAAAATTTCCAACTTCTTTAGAATCCCTCTTTAAAATCATTTTAGCAACTTTCAGTAATGTAGCATTCTTCTTTGCTTCCTTTCAGTTTGCTACAATGATTGATAAACATTGCTGTTGAGTTAACCCTTTACTGACATTGGATGTATGAGTATGTCCTAATGTCGGTAAGGGGCTTTGTACATAGCCACCGAGTGTTAACTGCTAATTGCAGCTAACACTCGGTGGCTATAGTGCGGCAGGGCGCCAGCGCCATCCCGTGCTGTTTAACCTCCTAGATGCCGCTGAAAAGATGGTCGTGGTGCTTAAATCAATGAGAAATGGTGCCGCGCGCTGTTCCTTACTTCGATCAGGATGTCCCCGGCGAAATCGTGGGACCCAGATTGCTTAACATGGCAGCTGGAAGCTTTGTCAATCACCATCATGTTTTTGATTTTGTTACCTTTGGCCCCAGGCAGGAAGTAGTAAAACTGCCATCTTTGTACACCCTAATGAATTGTAGGCTGTAAAAATGATTGCGCCCTCTACTGGTGAAACACCGTAGGGGGACTGAAAATTAAAAGTAAAAACAAAAGTTCAAATCACCTCCCTTGATAAAATAAAAAAGTTACACTTATTTGGTATCGCCGCATCAGAAAATATCAAATCTATTAAAATATAACAATTTTCCCGTATGCTGAACATCGTAGAAGAAGAAAAATTCCAACCGCCAAAATTTTATTTTTTTTGGGTCATTTCACATCCCATAAAAATTATAATAAATTCAATCAAGAAAGTTGCATGTTTTCCAAACTGGTAGCAATAAAAAGGACACTTCAGTCTGCAAAAAATGCCCCAACACTCGAGTCTGTAGGTATTAGTATAAAAAAAAGTTATCGGTTACCGCAGCACAAATTTCAAAAATAGAAAATGTTTGGAATTTTTTTACAATACCAAAACATGATGCAAACTGTACATGTTTGGCATTGCCGGGTGCACATCAACCAGTAAAACACAGATAACACATTTTTAACCGAAGTTTGAATGCCATAAAAACAAAACAGCCGCAAACATGGCGCAAGTATGTTTTTCATATTTTGCCCCAGTTAGAATTTTTTTGCTGTTTCCCAGTATATTCTATGGTAATGAGAATAATGTCATTAGAAATTACATCTTGTCTGGCAAAATAAAGCCCTCAAATGTCTATGTAGAAGAAAAATAAAAAAGTTATGGCTCTGGGAAGAAGGGGAGGGAAAAACGAACGTGAAAAAAAAAATAGCCCTTGGCGTTAAGGGTTTAAAGTTGCCTGTAGGTGAATGTTTATAGGTCAGGCATCTATGATGTCTATATAGGATCAAATATACACCGATGGCTATTTTGCCACAATGATATTCTTCTAACCAGTTATGCTAACATACCTCTGATGTTTTATCTTTAGGTTGCCTGCAAACATACTCATAAAAGGTCATTGACATTTGCTTAGTATTACCGGGAAAATCCTTCATGTGCCAGCTGCATTTCAAACAAGAGCTACACGTTTCATATTCACTTAACTTTGTCACTATATCCATTACAATGTACTTTAAAATAGATGTAAACAAATCTACACCATACAGTTTTGAAAAGGAATGTTACTGCATATGATGTCAGCTTTTTGTAAGACAAATATCACTTAAATATGCATTGCATTTTCAACAAATTTTGCATAAATCAGTACAAATTGTGAAGGATTAGCATCAGAATCAGGTAGCAGGCTGGGCTTCAACAGACAGAGACAGTGACACTTCAAGTAAAGTTCAAGTCCAGGCAAAACCTGGGTTTATTTAAATGACAGCAAACAAACACAGCCTTAACTTCAGGCACAAAGTATAAAACAAAACCTGCTCGACTGAGCTCTAACTAAACACAAAGGATAGATCTGAATATACCAGGGACACACTACGTGACCCTGGGCGTACTACAAACACAAGTAACATCTTACGCCATGGCTTTAGCATTACACCAGCAGCCATTACAGGCCTGCGGACCCAGGCTTTATACAGCCTGACACCAGTCTCACCTGGTGCGTGGGAGTGGTCACCCACCCTTCGCTTTGACCACTCCAGGAAAAGCCGACCTGGACTCAGCAGATTGGAGCCGCTATACTAAACCTGTCAGTAACTACTGACACACAAGAACTGTTGGCTTTCCTTCACCGAGCCCCGGCCTCTCGGTGACAAGCATCGGTCCACATACTGCCTAAGGCCACATAGGAAAGTATGCTAGGGGAAATATACCTTCCCTCAACCAACGCCAGTCTTCTCCCTTCTGTACTGGTTATTTATTCTTAATTCATTGTAAAGTCTGTATTTAGAAACCAAGAGAGTATCAGGGTTCAGTAAAATGCTGCCCATAGAAGTCTCTGGAGACTTTCAAGTCAACGTTAAATAATCCCCAAAAACCACCTCATATTTTGCAGTTTTCATATGAGTTTTTGATGATGATTTTATAAGTGTTTCGAGAAGCGCATTTTCGGTGCATTTTTTACATACTTTTCAATATGTATTTTATTCTGACATTCAAACTTTTGACTGTGGATCCGTGTCCAAAAATGCGTCACAAATGCGCCAGTTTGTACGCTGTTTTTAAGCCCTCCTTTGCTTTCTTTGGCCATTTCACTCATGAAAATGCCTCAAGAATCGACATGTCACTTTTTTTTTGCGCATTAACCCCTTAACGACCTTGGGCGTATGAGTACGTCCCAGGGCCGCTAAGGGGCTTTGCAGGGGGATCGCGCCACAAATCGCCGCTAACACCCGCTGGCGGGTGGCTCCGCCAGCTGGCGCTGTTTTACCCATCAGACACCGTGGCAAAGATGGCCGCGGCGTCTGAATGAACGCCGATCGGTGCCGCGCACTGATCGGTACGGTCATCGGCACTGGCGCAGCTATGCTGCACCGATCCGATGACCGGGCATGTGGTGGGGGGCCTTGTGAAGGCTCCCGTCACTTACCCTGGCCGGTTTGCCCCACTTCCGTCCGCAGACAGGAAGTGGGGAAACCGCCATCTTTGTACACCCTAATGCATTGCCTATGCAATGCATTAGGTTGTATTAACAATCGCGCCACCTAGTAGTTAAGTATGATAGGTGGCCTCAATGTTACATTAAAAAAAAATAAAGTTTTAAAGTACAAAAAAAAAAAGTATTAAAAGTTCAAATCACCCCCCTTTCCCCATTTTACAAATAAAATCATTAAAATAATAACAAATTTACACATATTTGGTATCGCCGCGTCCGAAAAAGTTCGATCTATAAAAATATAACATCATTTATCCCGTACACTGAACACCGTAGAAGGAAAAAAATTCCAAACGCCAAAATTGCGTTTTTTGGTCATTTTACGTCACTCAAAAAATGGAATAAAAATTATCAAAAAAGTCGCATGCATTCCAAACTGCTAGCGATAAAAAGTACACTTCAGCCCACAAAAAATGCCCCCTCACTGACATCCGTAGGTGTTAGTACAAAAAAGTTATTGGTCGCACAAAATGGGGCCGTGGCGCAAATTTCAAAAATAGAAAATGTTTTGGTACCAAAACATAACGGAAACCCTACATGTTTGGTATTGCCGGATGCGTAACAACATGTAGAATACAGATAATACATTATATTTACCGAAGATTTAACGACGTAAAAGCAAAACCCTCACAAACATGGCGAAAATACATTTTTTTTCACAATTTGCCCCACTTGGAATTTTTTTTGCGGTTTCCCAGTATATTCTATAGTATAGTGAATAACACCATTAGAAAGTACATCTTGTCCCGCAAAATAAAAGCCCTCATGTGTCTATGTAGGTGGAAAAATAAAAAAGTTATGGCTTTCAGAAGGCGAGGAGGGAAAAACAAACGTGTCACCCAAAAAACCCGCCTGGTCCTTAAGGGGTTAAACATCTCTGAAAATAAGCGAGTAAAAAACTGTATGAGGTGTTTTATAGTCATTTCTTTCCCTGTTTCAGGGAGTGGGGAAAGGTGAGTACTGGTATTTTTTTATTTTTAATTACCTGCTGGATGACTTATTATCTGGCTAGCTATATACTCAGGGCCATACTACCTGGATATCAATATACTGGGGGCCATATTACCTGGCTAGCTATAATGGGGGCCATATTATCTTCCTAGCTATATAATGGGGGCCATATTACCTTCCTAGCTATATACTGGGGGCAATATTACCTACCTATTAATATACTGGGGGCCATTTTACCTGGCTAGCCCTATACAGGGGCCTTATTACCTGGCTATCCATATACTGGGGGCCATATTACCTTCCTAGCTAGATACTGGGGGCCATATTATCTGGCTAGCTATATAATGGGACCATAATACCTGGCTAGCTAAATACTGGGGGTCATATTACCTGGCCAGCTATATACTGGGGGCCAAGTTACCTGGCTAGATATATACTGGGGGCAATATTACCTGACTAGCTATATACTGGGGACCATATTATCGGGCTAGCTATATACTGGGGGCCATATTACCTGGATAGCTATATACTGGGGGCCATATTTCCTGCCTAGCTATATACTGGGGGCCATATTGCCTGCCTATCTGTATACTGGGGACCTATTACCTGCATACCTAGTGACCCTAACTACCTGCCCTAAGTGGCCCTATCTGCCTACCCTAAGTGGCCCTATCTGCCTACCCTAAGTGGCCCTATCTGCCTACCCTAAGTGGTCCTATCTGCCTACCCTAAGTGGTCCTACCTGCCTACCCTAAGTGGCCCTATCTATTTACCTACCTACTAAAAGGGGCCCTATACTGAAGGTAGACTTTACCTACTTAATAGGAAAGTCTACCACTTATAGGGAGTCTGTCTGACATCACTTATAGGTGAGTACTGGTATTTTTTATTTTTAATTACCTGCTGTAGACTTTATTACCTGGGGGCCATATTACCTGGCTAGCTATAATGGGGGGCATATTACCTTCCTAGCAATATACTGGGGGCCATATTACCTGCCTAGCTATATACTGGGGGCCATATTATCTACCTATTAATATACTGGGGGCCATATTACCCGGCTAGCCATATACTGGGGCCTTATTACTTGGCTATCCATATACTGGGGCCATATAACCTGGCTAGCCATACACTGGGGCCATATTACCTTGTTAGCCATATAGTGGGGGCCATATTACCTGGCTATCCATATACTGGGGGCCATATTACCTGCTTAGCTATATACTGGGGCCCATATTACCTGCCTAGCTATATATGGGGGTCCATATTACCTGCCTAGCTGTAAACGGGGGCTATATTACCTGGTTAGCTATATACAGGGGCTATATTACCTGGCTAGCTATATACTGGGGGCCATATTACCTGCCTATCTGTATACTGGGGGCCTATTACCTGCCTACCTAGTGGCCCTATCTGCCTACCCTAAGTGGTCCTATCTGCCTACCCTAAGTGGTCCTACCTCCCTACCCTACTACCCTACTTACCTATCTACTATACTAAAGGGGAACTTTACCTACTTATTAGGAAAGTCTACTACTTATAGGGAGTCTGTCACTTACCTAACTTTTAAGGTCTAACCTACCTAAAAGAAGCGTTTTTCCATCTATCGTTTATCTAATCTGGGGGGCTGTCTACTATATGGGGTGTGTTAATACCTACAGGTGGCACAAATGAGGGCCCTATAGTTGGTTGGGGGAACTGTTTAGAGTCCAACATGTTTGTGTGGTAAATTCTGCAGGGACAAGTTGTGGTCGGGAGAAGACATCATGATGGTCTGGACTGGATGAAGAAAGAAATAAAGAGAACAACTCATCAGAAAAGACGTCACTTGTCAGTCACTAAATGTAACTACACTGTAATCACTTATTTGTCTGCAGAGCCTGTGTACAATTGCTATCTACCACTATATGGTCACTGTATGGTGGTAATAGTGGTCTTAGTGTAATGGTTTATATTCAGTAACAGTACAATGGCTTTATTAAGTCTCTTTATGGTGGTGAAATGTGGTCAGGATATGGCGGTCTTATTTGTTCTTATATTGTTGTTATTAGTCTTGATATATTGATTTGGTCCATGACAGTGTGGTGGTATTAATCACTACATGGTAGTGCTAGATGGGGTATTCTTTGGTCCTTGTATATTGTTGCTATTGGTAATATTGGTCTTGGTATATTGATTTGGTCAGTGACAGTACGATGGTATTTTTCAAACCGTATATGGTGGAGATATGTGGCGATGATGTTGTGGTATTATTTGGTCCTTGTATCTTGTTGTTATTGGTATTATTGGTCTTGATATATTCATTTGCTCAGGAATAGTATTGTGGTATTAGTCACTATATTAGTGATATATGGGGTATTATTTGGTCATGTATATTGTTGTTATTGGTATTATTGTTCTTGGTATACTGGTTTGGTCAGTAACATGATGGTGATATTAGTTACCATATAGTACTGATAATGTAGTCCTTGTATACTTACTCACCGTAGAATACAGATAAGTCAATAAACTGTTCTGCATAAACCCCAACAACAACTAAATTCATAAAACAAAAGGCACAACTGCATTTTTTTCCTCTTCACCCCACAACATTTTTTTTATTTTGCGAGAAGGGGCAAGAAGGAACAGCCATTTTTGCTGTATAACTTGTTTTTCTTTGGCCCCATTTGAAATTATTTTTCTTCTATTGGACAATTCCCTTTAATAGAAATAATTTTCTGCAGCGCGCTACACCGCAGAAAACCGCCATGTCAAGTATGCTGTTGAAAAGTTTTGGTCAAGGGACGGTGTCTGGGGGTAAGGGTGCCCAAAGCTGAAGTTTTGCACCTGGCCCATGAGTCTTTAGCTACACCCTGGTGGTGGGGACCATGTAATTTTGCAATGAGGCCTATGAATTCTGGTTACACCTCTGTAGGTGATCCATCATTGCTCTCTGTAGAAGGCCTGACTTTCAGTCTATCTTTTTAAAGGGCCTGAGCCTTAGTACTAAATTAAAAGGGAAATTTATTGGTGTTGTTCTAAGACAGATTGTCAATGGTCACATTATTTTGCAGGCAAATTGATCTCAGCCGACTCCAATATATTATTTAAAACTGGCACACGCCTCTGTGACTAAGATTAGAGAAAACTCTGATTCCAATAATTTAACCACTCAGATGCCATGGTTAGTGTGACCATAGCACTTAAGCTGTTAAAAAAACAGTGTCTCTCCCCCTCCCACTATTTGATTGACCCTCCACAATTTGATTTGTCGGGTGTGTTCAGTTGTCATGGCTAGCATCCTAATAAAGGCTTCCAGGTCTGGGCAACACTGAAATCAATATCTTGACAGTATGCTACAGTATGTACGTACTGACAATCACATGTGCATGTCATTCAGGGGGACTAAATATCAATGTAAAAAGGCAAATAAAGGTTATAAAATATAAAAAAAGTTAAAATAAAAAAATAAAAAAAGAACAAAACAAAAAAAAAATAACTTAAATGGTCACATCCATTAGAATTTCAAACTAATGTAATAATATGTTATTGATCCCACACAGTGAATGTTGCAAAAAACAAAACAACAAACAAAACAGTTTTCGGGTCATCCTGATCCTCGGGGAAAAATGGAATAAACGGTGATCAAAAAGTTGCATATACCTCAAATTAGTACTAATTAAAACTATAGTTACAACTAGCAAAAATGAGCCATTAGCTAAAACAAATAAAAAAAAGGGGTTTTTTTTTTTTGGGGGAAAAAAATTTTTTTTTTGGGGGGGGCCCCTTGGGGGGGGGGGGGAAAAGGGGTTTAAAAAAAAAAGGGGAAAAAACCCCCTTTCCCCCCAAAAAGGGGGGTTTTTTTTGGGGGGAAAATTTATTTTTTAAAAAGGGGAATTTTTTTTTTAAAAAATTTTTTTTTTTTAAAAAAAACCCGGGGCCCCCAAAAAAAAAAAAATTTTTTTTTTTTTTTAAAAAAAAATTTTTTTTAAAAAAAAAATTTTTAAGGGTTTTTTGGGGAAAAATTTTAAAAAAAATTTTCCCCCCCTTTTTTTCCCCCCCAAAATTTTTCCTTTTTTTTGGGGGGGTTTTTTTTAAATAAAAATTTTTGGTTTTAAAGGGAAAAAAAAAGGGGGGGGGTTTTTTTTTTTTAAAAAAACCCCCCCAAAAAAAAAAACCAGGGGGGAAAAAAAATTTTAAAATTTTAAAAAATTTTTTTTAAAAAAAAAAGGGGGGGGTTTTTTTTTTTTCCCCCCGGGGGGGTTTTTTTAAAAAAAGGGAAAAACTTTTTTTTAAAAAAAAAAAAAAAGGGGGGGGGCCCCCGGGGAAAAAAAAAAAAATTTAAAATTTTAATTTTTTAAAAAAAAAATTTTTTGGGGCCCCAAAAGGGGGGGAAAAAAAAAAAAAAATTTTTTAAAGGGGTTATAAAAGGGGAAAAGGGGGGAAAAAATTTTTGGGGATTTTAAAAAATTTTTGGGGGAAAAAAAGGTTTTTTTTTTTTTCCCCCAAAAAACCTTTTTTTTTTCCCAAACCTTTCCCTTTTAAAAAAAAAATTTTTTTTTTTTTTTAAAAAAAAACCCCAATTTGGGGGGGGGTTAAAAAAAAAAAAAAGGGGGGGGAAAAAAAAAAAGGGTTTTTTTTTTTTTGGGGGGGTTTTTTTAAAAAAAGGGGGGGGGTTTTTTTTTGGGGGAAAAAAAAAGGGGGGATTTTTTTTTAAAGGGGGGGAAAAAATTTTTTTCCCATTTTAAAAAGGGGGCGGAAAATTGGGGGGTTTAAAAAAATTTTTTTTTTTTTTTTTTTGGGGGGGGGGGGGGGGGGCCCTTTTTTGGTTTTTTTTTTTTTTTTTTTTAAAAAAAAAAATTTTTTTTAAAAAAACCCCAAAAAATTTTTTTGGGGGTTTTTTTTGGGGCCTTTTGGGGTTCCCTTTTTTTTTTGGGAAAAATTTATTTTTTTTTTGGGTTTTCCAAAAACCAAAAAAGGGGGGGTTTTTTTTAAAAAAAATTTTTAAAAAATTTTTTTTAAAGGGGTTTTTTTTGGGGAAAAAAAAAAAAATTTTTTCCCCTTTTTAAAAAAAATTTTTTTTTTGGGGTTCTTTTAAATTTTTTAAAAAAAGGGGGGTTTTTTTAAGGAAAAAAAATTTTTTTAAAAAAACCCCCCTTTTTTTTCTTTTAAAAAAAGGGGGGCCCGGGGGGGGGAAAATTAATTTTTTTTTTAAAATTCCCCCTTTTTTTTTTTTTTAATTTTTTTTAAAAAAATTTTAAAAATTTTTTTTTTTTAAAAAAACCTTTAAGGGCCCCCCGGAAAAAAAAATTTTTTTTTCCTTTTAAAAAAAAGGGGGGGCCCAAAAAAAAATTTTTTTAAAAATTTTTGGGGGCCCCCGGGGGGGGGGTTTTTTTTTTGGGTTTAAAAATTTTTTTAAAAAAATTTTGTGGGGAAGGGGGGGGGGTTTTTTTTTAAAAAAGGGGGAAATTTTTAAAACAAAAAAAAAACCCCAAAAAAGGGTGAATTTTTTTTTTTTTTTAAAGTTTTTTTTTAAGGGGGAAAAAATTTTTTAAACCATTTTTCCCTTTTTTTTGGGGGGGTTTTTTTTTCCCTTTGGGGGGGGAAAACCCCTTTTTAAAAATTTTCCCCCCCTTTTTTGGGAAGGGGAAAAAAAAACCCCGGTTTTTTTTTTTTTTTAAAAAAAGGGGGGGTTTTTTTTTTTTTTGGGGGGGGGGGGTTTTTTTTAAAAAAAAAAAACCCCCCCCCGGGTTAAAAAAATTTTTTCAAAAAGGGGGAATTTGAAAAATTTTAAAATTTTTTAAAAGTTTTTAAGGGGGGGGGGGAAAAAAAATTTTTTAAAAATTTTTTTGGGGGTTTTTAAAATTAAAAGAAAATTTGGTTTTTTTCCAAAATTTTTTTTTTTTTTCCCCCCTTTTTTTTTTTTGGGGGTTTAGGGAATTTGGGGGGGGGGGCCTTTTTTGGGGAAATTTAATTTTTTTTTTTGGGGGGGTGTGATTAAAAAAAGGGGGGGGGGGGGGGGGGGGTTTTTTAAAATATTTTGGAAAGGGGTTTTTTGGGGGGGGGAAAGGAGGAGGGGGGGGAAAGGGGAAAAAAAGGGGGGGGAAGGGCCCCAAAAAAAACCCCCGGGGGGAAAAAGGGGG